>MU697367.1:249246-293614 GCA_026770625.1 Nicotiana glauca | reverse complement strand
AAAGTCAATGAAAATGGGGTAGGAATTTTACCTGTAGAAATGGAGATGAAGACACTTGCTTTAAAATTTCCCGGACCAGATAAATTTGAGGAACAAAGTTTTGAAGAAAAGGAACCTTCTCTCAAGAACCCCTACTCCCTCTCTCTTGTGTTGTTCAGAAAATGGTTTAAAATGAGGGGTTAGGGTGTAATATTAGAAAGGGGGTCGGGTTTTAAATTTTAGAAAATGGAAGTCCGGGTAAGATCTGCGGTGGCACTATGCGACCGCATAATTGAAAAGCGGTCAGCAAAATTGACCCCAAATCACTGGACATCTCTGCCTGTGTATGTGGCGGAAATGCGGTCCGCATACTGATTATGCGATCGCATAATGAACCGCATTTTCAACCTCAATTTAGACCAACTCTCTGATTCACTATGCGGCAGGAATGCGGTCCGCATAGCTGATCTGCGACCGCATTCTTGGACGCATAAATGATAATTTTCTGGAAAATTGATTCTTTTAATTTTTAAGGGCTTAGATCACTACCAAGGGTCCGAACCGCGGCGATCAAGAATTCTACACATTCCTAAAACATATTCGGAGTGGACACTATGAGTTACAAAGTTTTGAGACCAAAAATTATTTACGGGACCTTACATTCTCCCCCACTTAAAATCATTCGTCCTCAAATGAGGATTTTGAAAGTCAGCTGGTTTTGAAAGACATGAGATGAAGACTCTCGAAATTTTCGCTAACTCCCATATTTTAGAAAAATTTTGCTAGAGTTTCCCTGGTAATATGGACATATCCACCTGTTAGAGAGCCCCCGAAATATATTCCCAAGCACCATTACACAATTACAACTATATATACAGCTTGTACACAATTCACTACCGCAACAATTGCACATATTCTATCACCTACTACATTTTGCACATAAACTAGTCACTTCAATGAGCCCCACATAATTTAATCGCTTCAACATACTACATGCATACAAATAAGCCATTATATATCTATACCACCATTAGTTGTTTACTTATCACATGAGTCTTTATAAAATTCCCATTAGCCAAAAGGAAGTTCACATGATTCGAGACAATCATAACACGCATAATCCTTCCACAGCTTGGGGAATTTCAAGAGTAAAGCATTTAGGAAAGAACCAATTTGAACACAGTATTAGTTTTGTTTTTAGAGATAAGAGTTCGCGCGATTTCTACTAGACTTGCTCAAACAGATGGGGGTATTTTTCCTTTATTTCTTTTTCTGCTTCCCACGTGGCTTCCTCAACTTGTTGACTTCGCCATAACACTTTAATAGAGGCAACTTCCTTATTTCTCAACTTATGAACTTATCTATCAAGAATGGCAACTGGAACTTCTTCATACGTTAAGTCTTCATTAACCTCGATAGTCTCGACTGGCACGATGGTGGAAGGATCTCCAACCACTTTCTTCAACATGGACATATAGAACGCCGGGTGTACTAATGACATTTTAGGAGGCAATTCCAGCCTATAAGCCACTTTCCCTACCCGTTGAGAGATCCGATACGGTATGACATACCTAGGACTCAACTTCCCTTTCTTCCCGAATCCCTTAATGAGAGATACCCTCAAGAACACCCAATCATCAACTTGAAATTCCAAATCTCTTCAGCAAACGTCCGCATAGGATTTCTGGCGACTCTGAGCAGTTTTCATACTTTCCTGAAAAACTTTAACTTTCTCCATATGCCTGGTACACAAGATCTGGCCCTAGAAATTCTACTTCACCCACTTCAAACCACCCAATTGGAGACCTACACCTTCTTCCGTACAATGCCTCAAATGGGGCCATGTGAATGCTAGCATGAAAGCTGTTATTGCAAGCAAATTCTATAAGTGGTAAGTGGTCATCCCAACTACCTTTGAAGTCCAAGACACAAGATCGAAACATATCCTCAAGCGTCTGAATGGTCCGCTCGGCCTGACCGTCGGTCTACGGATGGAAAGCTGTGCTGAGATTCACCTGAGTACCCAAACCTTGCTGAAATTTCTTCCAAAAATTAGTTGTGAACTGGGCCCCTCGATCCGAGATAATAGAAAGTGGAGTTCCATGAAGCCTTACTATCTCCTTGATATACAACTTAGCATATTGCTCTGCAGTATCAGTGGACTTGACTGGCAAGAAGTGAGCTGATTTGGTGAGTCGATCCACTATTACCCAAATTGAGTCGAACTTGCGCTGAGTGCGAGGTAACCCTACCACGAAATCCATGTTGATCATCTCCCATTTCCACATTGGTATTTCCATAAGCTGAGTTAACCTACCAGACCGCTGATTTTCAGCCTTCACTTGCTGACAATTCGGACATTTAGATACAAAGTTCGCCACACCCCTTTTCATACCGTTCCACCAATAAATCTCCTTGAGACCATGATACATTTTCGTAGTACCTAGGTGCACGGAATACCTGGAATTATGAGCCTCCGCCATCACCCTCTCTTGAAGCTAATCCACATCCGAGACACATAGCCTACCTTGACACCGCAATACACCATCCTCGTCGCCGAGTGAAAATGCCGAAGTCTTGTTACTCAAAACTGCTTCCTTCATCTGAACTAATGTTGGATCCATAAACTGCTTTTCCTTGACCTCCGCTACGAGAGACGATTCTGCTCTATTATGCACCACAACATTCCCCTCATCTGACGTCGATAAACAAACTCCTAAACTGGCCAGTTGATAAATCTACCGGGCCAAGGGCTTGTGATCCACTCCCAAATGAGCCAAACTACCCATAGATTTCCGACTGAGAGCGTCGGCTACCATGTTTGCCTTCCCTGGATGGTACAAAATGTTCATATCATAATCCTTGAGCCACCGTCGCTACCTTAAATTCAGTTCTTTCGGCTTGAACAAATACTGGAGACTCTTGTGGTCTGAGAACACATCCACATGGACCCCATAAAGTTAATGCCGCCATATTTTCAAAGAAAACACAACTGCCGCAAGCTCCAAATTATGCGTCGGATAATTTTTCTCGTGATTCTTGAGCTGCCTCGAAGCATACGCTATAACCTTCCCATGTTGCATCAACACACATCCCAAACCAACCCTGGAGGTATCGCAATAAACAACAAATCATTCCGTGCCTTCTAGCAAGGCCAATATTGGCGCCGAGGTCAACCTTGACTTCAGTTCCAGAAAACGTTTCTCACAAGCGTCGGACCATTGGAACTTAGCTGCTTTCTGCGTCAATTTAGTCAATGGGGAGGCGAGGGTCGAGAATCCCTCCACAAACCTACGATAATACCCTACTAAACCCATGAAACTACGAATCTCCGTCGGGGTCGTGTGTCTACGCCAATCCTTCACTGCTGCAATGTTTTGGCGGTCTACCTGAATCCCTTCACTTGAAACTACATGACCCAAAAAGGTAACGGACCTCAACCAAAACTCACATTTCGAAAATTTACCATACAATTGGTGCTGACGAAGAGTCTGCAATACTACTCTGAGGTGATTAGCATGATCTTCCCTGCTCCGCGAATAAACGAGGATGTCGCCAATGAAAACAATCATAAAGGAATCAAGAAATGGCTTGAAAACCCGATTCATAAGGTCCATGAAAGCTGCCGGGGCGTTGGTTAGCCAAAAAGACATGACCAAGAATTCGAAGTGGCCATAGCCGGTTCTGAAGGCGGTCTTAGGAATGTCCTGCTCTCTGATCTTCAATTAGTGATACCCAAACCGCGGATCTATTTTGGAGAAGAACTTTGCACCTTGCAATTGGTCGAACAAATCATCTATCAGAGGCAAAGGATATTTATTCTTGATGGTGACTTTGTTAAGCTGCCGATAATCAATGCACATCCGAAGCGACCCATCCTTCTTTCTGACAAAAAGAACAGGAGCACCCCACAGCGACACACTCGGTCGTATGAACCCCTTTTCTAATAAATCCTTCAGCTGCTCCTTTAACTCTCTTAACTCTGCTAGCGCCATTCTGTATGGTGGAATAGATATTGGCTGAGTGTCTGGCAATACATCAATCCCGAAATCAATCTCCCTATCTAGCGGAATCCCTGGAAGCTCATCCGGAAATACTTCAAGAAACTCATTCACAACTGGCACTGACTCGGGGACAGACACTTCTGAAGTGGTGTCCGCCACCCGGACCAAATGATAGATACACCCCTTCTTAATCATCTTTTAAGCCTTAAGGTTAGAAATAAACCTACCCTTCGGTACCATACCATTTCCTTTCCAATCAATAACCGGCTCGTTAGGGAACTCGAGTCTCATGACTCTCGTCCGGCAGTCAAGTTTGGCAAAGCATGAATAAAGCCAGTTCATCCCCATGATTACATCAAAATCTATCATTCCAAGCTCAATAAGATCGGCCGTGTTAACACGACCACTCATCGTGACAACACAATTCCTATAAACCCGTGAGGCTGTAATAGAATCACCAACCGGAGTCGATACAAAGAACAGCTCATGAAGTTGTTCGGGTTCTGTCCTAAAACTTGAAGCAATGAATGGGGTGACATAAGACAAAGAGGACCCCGAATCAATGAGAGCATAACAATCAATGGCCTAAACAGACAAGATACCTGTAACAACATCTGGAGAAGCCTCAACACTCTGGCGGCCACTCAAAGCATAGAACCGACTAGGTCCACCCCTACCATGGGATCCACCCCTAGATGCACCACGCCCTGCTGGAGCTGGAGGACGCACTGATGATGTAGCAACTGAAGAACCGGATAACTGGGCGGATCCCTTACCCATACCCTCACTGGGCGCACGGCAATCCCGCTGGATGTGACCTCTCACCCCGCACTTATAACATACCGGGATATCCAAATAGCAAGTATCTGTAGGAAATCTCCCACACTTGGGGTATGCAGTTCCACCCTGCTGCTGAGACCTCACTCCTGAACGACCAGACTGGCGGGACCTCCTACTGTCTGAACCTGGTCTTGAGTGACTGCTCTGCTGATAACTGTGCACGGATGACAGTGCACTCGCTGAGGACTGAGCATATGACCAGGATGGCCCTGATGACCCTCTCCCCGGAACTGGTCTCCCTGAGTGGCCCATTGACTGGGCCCTGCTGCTACTCTCCCTTTCTTCCCGAATCTTCAACTTCCTAGCCTCTACGGCCTGAGCGAACCCTACAATCTTTCCATAATTCATATCTGAGTGCAAGGCCGCTGTAGCAGCCTCATTCACCACCAAAGGACTAAGTTCCTGAACGAAACGTCGAACCCGAGCATCTATGGTCGACATTAACTGAGGAGCATACTTGGACTACCTCACAAACTCCATGTGGTACTCCCAAACACTCATACTGCCCTGTTTGAGAACCTCAAACTCAGTGGCACGGGCTGCCATCCTCTAGGAAGGCAAGAAGTGGTCCATAAAGGCATCTACGAACTCATCCCACCTAGCCGGAGGTCTTCCCTCCTCACGGGAATCCTCCCACATCTCAAACCATGAACGCGCAGATCCCCTCAACCTGTATGAAGCCAACTCTACCACCTCTATCTCTGTAGCCTTCATCACTCGAAGGTTCTTATACATATCATCAAGGAAATCTTGTGGATTGGCCTCTGGGTCTGTGCCTGAGAATTTTGGAGGGGCCAATCGCAAAAACTGGTGGACTCTGGAGCTGGCGGAATCTCCCTATCCGCTGGAGGACACAGGGGCATCATGAGATCTCTGGGCCTGGGCGGCCACTAACTGGGTCAACATACAGATGGCTCCTCTAAGGTCCCCATCAGAAACCCCGGGACCAGAAGCTAGAACTGTATCAGAATCAGGAATATTGGCCGAAGGGATGGTGGCACCCTCTTCCGCAGCCGGAACAGGAATGCTTGGATCTGGAATAGATGGTTCGGGTAGATTCAAGGCCGGTGAGTCACTCTCATCCACAGCATTAGGTTCGAGATTCACGGCCACACTTGCGGTGGCGTTGACCCCAAGGCCGAGTCTAGCTCTCTTCTTAGGTGCCATTTCTGAAAATTTCGAAACAGAGCACGAGTTAGACATAAATACTTCCGCTTTACACTTCACCACATGATATAGAATAACAAAGAAGAGGGTAAATTCCTAAATGTCCATGCAGCCCCCTACTTATAGAAGTGGTCGACAACATACCGATAAGAAGGGCTCTACTAGCCACGGCTCCGAGACATCCTAGGACTCTTAAAACCTGAGGCTCTGATACCAAGTTTGTCATGCCCCAAACTCGAAGGACATGACCGGCGCTCGACCGGGTATCCCCAGTCCAGCGGACCTGGGTGCCTTTCCTAACCCATGAGCCACCCCTTGTTTTCCTTATTCGGTATTCCAAGAACTAGCCACATAAATAAATTTTAGATCACCCTTTTTCAAATCATACATACATAATAATTAGTGAAATTACCATTTCGTTGTCCAACAAACGAAACATGATTATACATAGCTTCTAACCCACATCCACTATCTACGGAGCCTCTAAAGATACAACAGGATAATATAGTACATGCCGGTAATAAGGCTCCGGCTATACCTTACACAACAACAAAATAAAACTATAAAAACAAGCGGCCTGAGCCACGCAGGGCCCGAGAGGAATGGGGCTCACCAAAAATTGATGGAAGGCGAAGAGGGAGCTACGATCGGTGGACTGGAATACCTGCTGTTGATCCACCTACAGTCATAACATGAATGTAGTGCCCCCGACAAAAGGGGCATCAGTACACTTGAATTGTATTGGTATGTATAACAAACCTTGCGCCAAGTAAACTCAAGCCATAGACAAATAAGTGACAATAACAGAAGCAACAATCAATTCCATGGAGAAAGAACAATCAAGCCAAACAAATTTTACAAACTCTCCCTTTTTCCCTTCCTCATTTCCACATCAATAAATCTCACATTTTTACTCATGTTTTCCTTTCAACAGTTACTTCGATCACTTTCCACCCTTATTACCTCGGCCACCCTTATTACCTCGGCCACCCTTATCACCACAACCCGCACCTTATTACTTCGTGTTGCGGCGCGCAACCCGATCCCACCGTACATTTTCAATTCACAAACAATCACAATCACAACCACGGCAATGAACAATTCACAAAGATCACAACAATACTTCTTGAGGAATAGCAACAAAAATTTTACAAGTGTTTCCATAACTATTAGTACTATTTCCGTCATATTCCACAATTCACAAGTGTTTCACTATACCACAATACTTGCCCACGATAAGCCATAGATATTAATATCACAATTGCTTCTGTTGCAATACTTACAGTTTCCTTACATCATTTGTGTTTTTTTCCACCTAATACCACATGCCATAATCACAACCATGCAATCACACAAATTTCCCCAATTACCCACGTGAATGTTACATACCAACATTGAACACCAACGAGGCGATTTTACAAAGTCAAGGTTAGCCATACATACCTGGAGTCGAATTCCCTTTTTAAACTCCTATTATCAGTCACCAAGCAATCTAGCCACGTCAATCTAGTTTACAAATTAACACATATTTCTTATAATCAAAGTTCACAATCACTACCCGAACACATTTAGGTTATCAACCCTTCTTTACACAATTCTTTACTCCTTCCCAACTACTTTTACTAGATTTTTGCTTTTAATAAACATGCATGATGTTTCAACCCCTATTATCAAGAGCTAATGCATGAGATTCCCCCGCTTCCCCCCAATAAATTTGAAAGTCAATGAAAATGGGGTAGGGATTTTACCTGTAGAAATGGAGATGGATACACTTGCTTTAAAATTTCGCAGACCAGATAAATTTGAGGAACAAATTTTTGAAGAAAAGGAACCTTCTCATAAGAACCCCTCCTCCCTCTCTCTTGTGTTGTTCAGAAAATGGTTTAAAATGAGGAGTTAGGGTGTTATATTAGAAAGGGGGTCGGGTTTTAAATTTTAGAAAATGGAAGTCCAGGTAAGATCTGCGGTGGCACTATGCGACCGCATAATTGAAATGCGGTCCGCAGAATTGACCCCAAATCACTGGACATCTCTGCCTAGGTATGCGGCGGAAATGCGGTCCGCATACTGATTATGCTTTCACATAATGGACCGCATATTGATTCTTTTAATTTTTAAAGGCTTAGATCACTACCAAGGGTCCGAACTGCGGCGAGCTTGCTCGCCGCGAAGAATTCTACACATTCCTACCACATATTTAGAGTGGACACCACGAGTTACTAAGTTTTGAAATCAAAAATTATTTACGGGACCTTACATTCTCCCCCACTTAAAATCATTCGTCCTCGAATGAGGATTTTGAAAGTCAGCTGGTTTTGAAAGACATGAGATGAAGACTCTCGAATTTTTCACTAACTCCTATATTCTAGAAAAATTTTGCCAGAGTTTCCCTTGTAATATGGACATATCCACCTGTCAGATAGCCCCCGAAACATATTCCCAAGCACCATTACACAATTACAACTATAGATACAGCTCTTAGACAATTCACTGCCTCAACAATTGCACATATTCTATCACCTGCTACATTTTGCACATAAACTAGTCACTTCAATGAGCCCCACATAATTTAATCGCTTCAACATACTACATGCATACAAATAAGCCATTATCGATCTATACCACCATTAGTTGTTTACTTATCACATGAGTCTCTATAGAATTCCATTTACCAAAAGGAAGTTCACATGATTCGAGACAATCACAACACGCATAATCCTTGCACAGCTTGGGGAATTTCAAGAGTAAAGCATTTAGGAAAGAACCAATTTGAACACAGTATTTGTTTTGTTTTTAGAGATAAGAGTTCGCACGATTTCTACTAGACTTGCTCAAGCAAATGGGGCTATTTTTCCTTCATTTCTTTTTCTGCTTCCCACGTGGCTTCCGCAACTTGTTGACTTCGCCATAACACTTTAACAGAGGCAACTTCCTTATTTCTCAACTTACGAACTTGTCTACCAAGAATGGCAACTGGAACTTCTTCATACGCCAAGTCTTCATTAACCTCGATAGTCTCGACTGGCACGATGGTGGATGGATCTCCAACCACTTTCTTCAACATGGACACATGGAACACTGGGTGTACTAATGACATTTCAACAGGCAATTCCAGCCTATAAGCCACTTGCCCTACCCATTGAGCGATTCGATACAGTCCGACATACCTAGGACTCAACTTCCCTTTCTTCCCAAATCGCATGACTCCCTTCATAGGAGATACCCTCAAGAACACCCAATCATCAACTTGAAATTCCAAATCTCTTCGGCGAACGTCCGCATAGGATTTCTGGCGACTCTGAGCAGTTTTCATCCTTTCCTGAATGACTTTAACTTTCTCCATAGCCTGGTACACAAGATCTGGCCCTAGCAATTCTGCTTCACCCACTTCAAACCACCCAATTGGAGACCTACACCTTCTTCCATACAATGCCTCAAATGGGGCCATCAGAATGCTAGCATGAAAGCTGTTATTGTAAGCAAATTCTATAAGTGGTAAGCGGTCACCCCAACTACCTTTAAAGTCCAAGACACAAGCTCGCAACATATCCTCAAGCGTCTAAATGGTCCGCTCGGCCTGACCGTCGGTCTGTGGATGGAAAGTTATGCTAAGATTCACCTGAGTACCCAAACCTTGCTGAAATTTCTTCCAAAAATTAGCTTGAACTGGGCCCCTCGATCCGAGATAATAGAAAGTGGAGTGCCATGAAACCTTATTATCTCCTTGATATACAACTTAGCATATTGCTCTGCAGTATCAGTGGACTTGACTGGCAAGAAGTGAGCTGATTTGGTGAGTCGATCCACTATTACCCAAATTGAGTCGAACTTGCGCTGAGTGCAAGGTAACCCTACCACGAAATCCATGTTGATCATCTCCCGTTTCCATATTGGTATTTCCATAAGCCGAGTTAACCCCCCAGGCCGCTGATGTTCAGCCTTCACTTGCTGACAATTCGGACATTTAGATACAAAGTTCGCCATACCCCTTTTCATACCGTTCCACCAATAAATCTCCCTGAGACTTAGATCACTACCAAGGGTCCGAACCGCTGTGAGCTAGCTCTCCGCAAAGAATTCTACGCATTCCTAACACATATTCGGAGTCGACACCACGAGTTACTAAGTTTCGAGACAAAAAATTATTTACGGGACCTTACAGAAATATCTTGGCTCAGTTTAAATCTCTTTAGAAAATGATCTTTTCAACAGTTACGAAAATGATTTCAAAACAGTTAGTGTTGATAAGCGCAGAAAAATTCACCCCTCGGGCATCAATACCACAATATAACAGGTAAAAAGGCAAATAAATGTTAAAGTTGAGCACATAGAAGTTCGCCCCTCGGGCAATATCTCAAAATAGTACCAGCCCCTCGGGCTCAGTCTCAGAAACACTCTCAGCCCCTTGTGCTCTCTCTCTCACAGATCACTCTCAGAAAAGTATCATAGAGTAACCGCTGCAGCGTGCCGCCCAATCCATATCTCGCTGCGGCGTGCAGCCCGATCCATATATGATCAACGGCGCTCACTAGGGGTATGCAGACTCCGAAGGGGCCTCTTACGGCCCAAGCGCTATATCAAGCCACCTCGTGGCATATAAAACAAGGCTTGAAAGCCTTCTCACATCACACTCTCGGCTTGAAAGCCTCCTTACATAACATTCGAGGCCTAAAATTCTCCTCACATAACACTCGAGGCCTGAAAGCCTCCTCACATAAAACTCGAGGCCTGAAAGCCTCCTCACATCACTCAATATTTCCTCACATATGGCCCTCGGCCTCACTTAGTCCAGAAAACATCATAAGCCCATCGGGCATCAATAAAATAGTAGTGCTCAGCCCAAAAACCAGTGGAAATATCATTTAAGTCTAAAAGTTCAATTAAAACGGCTGAGTTTGTAAAATAGTATAATCAACAGGACTGAGTTCAAATAGTATGTCAAATAGTGAGGAAACAATGTTAAAATCCCCGAAGGGTTCAAATAATTGGCACGAAGCCTAACTATGGCAATCAGCCCAAATCATGATAATATTAAATAAGTTTCAGTCAAATACACGGTAAAATCATCAATAGGTACGGACCAAGTCACAATCCTCAATGGTGCTCTACCCCACGCTCGCTATCCGGCATAGAAGTCACCTCAATATAGCACTATAGTGTGAAAATCCGGGGTTTCAAATACTCAGGATATCATTTACAATCATTACTCACCTCGAACCGGCGAAATCTCTAGCTCGCGATGCCTTTGCCCCTCAATTTGGCCTCCACGCGCATCGAAACAATCCAAAACCACAATGAACACATTACAATAGGCTAAAGGAACATAACCCAATCGAAAAGACTCGATAAATATCGAAATTCACGAAATTTGCAAAACCCAAGCACTGGACCCACTTCTCAAAAAATCATAAAAGTAACATCATCGGATCCCTTATCTCACCACGAGTCTGTACATACCAAAAACTCTCAATTCGAACCACAAATGGCCCCTCAAATTCCAATTTAAAATCTTAAAATCCCAAGCCCTAATTTCTTCAAATATAGCTAAATTCTCAAGAATTTCAAGGATAATTCCACAATATAATAGTGTTTTTAACTCATAAAACTTACCTCCAGTCAATCTCCTTCGAATCCCTCTTCAAATGCTCCTAAGTAGCTCCCAAAATGCTCAAACATGATGGGAAATGGGTTTGGGTTCGCGGATAAAATGTTATTTCAAACCCTTCTACCCAGACCTCATTTCCGCTTCTGCGATACTTTTACTGCTTCTGCGATACTTCTTCCGCTTCTGCGGAATTCCACTGCTGCGCTCAGGTCCGCTTCTGCGGACGCCTCATTGCAGACCACCATCACCTTCTGCGGAAGTCCTCCCATGACCAATAATTCCGACCTGCGACTCCCTCACCGCATCTGCGGAGCTGCTTCTGCGGCCCTTTTTCCACAGATGCGGAAATACCAAATATCAGCAAACCAGCTCTCTCAAAATCAAAAATCCATCCCGATGGCCATCCGAAATCACCCCGAGGCCCCCGGCACCCCAACCAAAAGTGCCAACCCATCCAAAAACATCATTAAAACTTGCTCCAATTATCAAAACACCACAAACAACACCAAAACTATCAAATTACATCTGATTCAACCCTAAGTTCTTCTAAAACTTCCGAATTATTCATTTGATTAAAAACCTGACCAAAACACATCCGAATGACCTGAAATTTTGCACACACATACAAAATCAGGTAACGAAGCTACAGAAACTCTTGGAATCCCATTGCAACCCTCAGATCAAAATCTCACCTATCAACCAGAATTCGCCAAAATACTAACTTTGCAAATTCAAGCCTAATTCTACACTGGACCTCCAAAATCAATTCTGATCACATTTCTAAGTCACAAATCATCACCCGAACCTAACCGAAACACCGGAAATCACATCCAATCCCTCTAACTCATAAGTCAGCATCCAGTTGACCTTTCCAATACAAACCTTACTTAAAGAGAGTAAGTGACTCATTTCCATCTAAAACCAATCCAATTCAACTCGTTCACCCAAGACTCTTATAAGGAAACATAAGGAAGCAGAAAAATGTGGAAATGGGGTGGTAACTCACGTGACGACGGGCTAGGTCGTCACATCCTCCCCTACTTAAACACATGTTCATCCTCGAACGTACCCAGAGCTGTTCTAAAAGCCAATCAATCGTTGAATAATCTTACCATGCATATACCCAGGGGTGATTCCATGTCACCCTATCTCATATAGGTCCAATAACACATTTTAACCAAAATCACACAATTCAGCCCAGCCCATAAACCATAGAACCACATTGCACTTACCGAAATCATGCACAAAATCGGAATCTCACATCTATACCCAGAATAAGCCCGACCAGCGGTAATACACTATACCTACAACCTCAGGTGCAATCATATGATATACTACATAACCCAAACACTCGAAACGATAACTTCTATTCATAGCAGTTTCCCACAACACCCGTATACCGATATAAAATCTCTTATCAACTAAGATCGTATTCCTACACATTCATATACTGCCAACGATAAATGAAACATGCAATAAACTGTAACCATCTCTAGGTCAACCATTCATGAAATCACTTCCTTTTTGCCTAATACCACAGCAGACTTCCGAGTCGAACCTCGATATTATCCTTCTAACCAGCTGAATTCCAATCTATTCGCAATCTCTAATGACTCCAACAATCACCCCGAATCCAACACACCACTCCGGTAACATGACACATCAATACAGGCCTAAGCCATAACTTGCATATTTCACGCACCAATAAGGAACGGTCTGAACATACTCAAATCATGAAGATGACCCAAACGAAAGAGTTGTACCTCAAGCTCATCAGTACCATCACAACACAAGGCTGAGACCCCGTCTCACATCATAGAAATAGAACACATGAATCTACTACAAAAGGTCATATCTCCACGTAGCCTCGCCACAAATGCGCGATCCTATCCAAACACTGTTACACCTGAAACACCTCAAGTCACTATACTCAAAATCGACAGCCATGCACAATTTGATGTCTGGAACCAAAGCAAATCATTACACCCATGGTGACACAAATAACTTATGCTACGCAACTTGATAGGACATAACCGTTACGTTGTTCCCTAAGAAATGCTCAATTACTCTTCCCGCTCAAATTCCACTAAGAGACCCCAAATTGAACCTCACCATATGTGCATATAACCAATAAATCATAGAATCTCGCAACACAGAAAAGATAACTCACAGATCTCCCCAGATCACTGATAAGATGAACAACGATCGAATCAATACCTCCCTCAACAATGCCGTTCGGAGCCAACCAAGCCAACTCAAGATAGAACACTCATCATAAGAGCCCAAATAAGGGAGACAAATCCTTCCCACCCGCCCGCTAGGTCTTCAAAATATAAAAATCCTGATAGGACATAATACATCAAACATCGCCACTAAGTCTGTGGTATTCTCGACATTGCCAACAGTGCCATCTCACCGCAATAGCACATAATAATACAATGCACAAGCACCTCAATATCATATCTGAAATCTAACATACCCAGCAAAGAAAGATCTACTCGGGCCTCCAAATCTCGGCAGTCACTAAACTATGCTGATACACACGATCTAGAATCGCAACATAGCATGAATATGAGAAGTTCCGATCTCTAATTACATATAGAAAATAGGTCACCCTACATGATCCCAAATTTCTCTGTCCGAATACATATCACACTTCAGGTATACATTCATTCCACTAAAGATATTCTAAAATTCTTCCATGTCATCAAGCAAACTCGAATATAAACAGTCAATCCAATAAGAAAGTGCCGCAATACTATCAAAATATCATCAGTTTAATCACATCACCCTTTTTCTGAAACATATACTTATCGACGCCCCTTTTTTCTCTAAAAGCAAAATCGGGTTTATGATAGTTGGGAAGACAACTCTATTCCCGTGTGGGAATTGGGTTTTTGGATTTGAAGAGTCGCTACCTAATGATTAAGTGCATTAGGACACTAAGGGAAAGAATTGACATGAAGAACCACAGTTTGGGTAAGGGCTAGAAAATATCTCGAGGGGAAGGTGTTAGGCACCCCTTAAGATCCACAAGTGTGGTTCCCGGCCATGTTACAATTGTGAATTTAAGCAAGCAAACATAAGTAAACAAGACAGAATTACAAATTCAGGGGGGGGGGGGGTTTATATAATAGCTGCAAATAATTTGAAACTAAAATGAAATTAAAGAAGATAAAATTTTACGAAGAAAGTAGTTTTAAAATTTAGAATAAACGAGTGAAGAGGGAGAAATTTTACATAATTGCTGGAAGTAGCATTTAAAGAAGCTGAAATTTGAGAAATGCAATTTTCGAAGTAAAATAAATATGTAAAGGGAGAGGGGTCCTATGTTTATAAATAATTTGGATCACCCCAGACAACACCCGGTAACCGTTTATACACGTGGTGTTATCGCGTAGTCATCATATCTAAATTCTACCTTCCCACCCCGTTAAGGTATTAAAGCGTGGAATGTCTCGTTACTTATTGCATGCTAGTACCCATCCTAATCCTATCAGTCCCGTAGGCATTTGGACTACTAGTCCTAAAGGGAGAGGGGTTTAGGGCCTTTTGGGAGTTTTCAAAGGACAAAATACTAAGGCGTCAATCAAAATACATAATGCAAGTAAAAGGGGAAAGCAAATAAGCAAGTTGGGTTCAAATAAGCCTCCTTAAATCAGATAAAGCCATAGAGTTTAGCATGTTTTACACGTACTGGTTTGTTCTTAAATTAAATAAAGCGACGAGCGAACTGGTTCAACACATATTTTTAGACAGGAAGTCTGCATTAGGCTCGCTCGAATGCAATTGTCTAAAATTGATCTAATTGATTAATTAATCATTTGACTAAGTGTTGGATAGAACTACTGATTTTAAAACACAAACTGATTATAAAAGCAAAGTTATAGAGTAAAAGGAGTTTCAAAAAAAGAATGTACTGTTTTTTGAAAAAAGGTTTAACGGAAAAAGAAGTGAACTTCTGAGGACATGCAGACTAATTGGAAGACGAGTTTCACGAGTCTAAAACGATATTTAGGAAAATGCAAATTTTGTTTAGAAAAGATCAGTTACTTTACGAGCTTCAGTAAATACTAATATTAAAAGGTGAATGCTATTTTGAATGAATGAAATGGCTCAGATTCAATGTTCCTATAGGCATGCTCTCTATGCGTTAATTGATATTGTCCTTTTAAATAGGAGTACTGCAGACATGGTATCTATATTAAATTTTTGTTGTTAAGCCTAATTGTTTGCCTAATGACGTTATTATATGCAGAAATGCAAATCTCTATAGGCATGGTATCGATACGCTTAGTTGCAGAAATCAAAGGTTAAATCCTATAGACATGCTTTCTACGTGTGAAGTTGTACAAATTAGAAATAAAACCCTATAGGCATATTTTCTACCCATAGTGCATAAAAGTAAACCCCCTCACTTTTCAATAAATCCTCATGAGTATATACAAATTATTACAGATCGTAAGAATAAAAACTAAAATTGAAAGGACATCAGGAATTATCAGCTACATCCGAGCAGCCTAATTCAGACTTAGTGTCTAATAATATGAGATTGAGTCACTTCCGAGATCCAGATTTCCAAAGCCTTCTCTTATCTAGGGTGTTTTAGAGATCCAAGGGGATTTCAGTAACCCCAGGCAGTGCTTACACCCAAGATGTTAATCAGAATAAGTTATAGTGTAGTGTGGAAGGGCCAGCCCTCAGGTGTCCAAGTTCAAATGGAGCTCAGGGGTCCCAAGGCAAGGCTCACAAGAGAAGGGCAGAACCTAAGTTCTAAGAATGAGTGCAAGTGCAACTGAGAGGGGTAGGTAGTGCCAAGGCAGGCTGGTGGTCATACCTAACCATGTGGTAGGCTGGCACACCCTTGACCAAGCCTGTTTAGCCAACAAATAAGAGCACAGACCTATTGAAGGTAAAAATATGGTCTGGATAGTGATTAGAACATTGCCAAACCAAGGTCCCAAGATCAAAACACATATAAATAGGAGAGGAAATGGGAATTGAAAGAGTTTAAGACTCAGGTAGTCCAATCCATATACATGAACGACAATGTCAAGTGTTGTCATGTTTTCTGGACCATAACTCAGCATACAAAAGGACTAGGGACGTGGATTCATGTAAGCACAGAGATAAGTAAGTAAAATTACATCAAAGGAACAGTAAGACACACAAAAGAAAGGCTGAAGAATAAACATTTAGTAGAGAGGAAGAAATTAAACAAAGAGAGACATACTAATTGCAGAAAAAATAAGTAGAGAGAAAGTAGGATTCTTTCAGCAAAACCACAATCAGAAGAACCTTTATGCTTGTGAGTTCAGAGAACTCAAATATTTTTAAGAAAATCTAAGGGTATTTGAGAGAAGAAATAATGACTTGCTCGTGTGTTTGAACTCCCTTGAAAGGGAAAAAGTACATGAATTTATAGTTTTGAAAATGAGTAGAGAATGGGGTAACAAGTAAGGTTTTAACACAAACATGGAAATAATCACAATCAAAATCAATTAACACAGGTATTTCCCTTTAATCAAGGGATTACTGCTCAAACGGGTACTAACAGGATTAACAAAGGAAAGAAAATCAACTTATAAGCAGAATGATTGTTGCCGTAAAAGGAGCAGTAAAACCATATAGTAAGTGGTTAAGTCTAAGTACAGGAATGTACTTATTTTTGGAAAGGATCTGACAAGGCCAAACAAAGAGGGAGAATAAATTAACCCTTAACGGGCAAGTAAAAAAATCAGGGCTGCACAAGGAAAAGTTTTGAAAATCAATCATGAGTTTGAAAGTCAATCACAGAAGGGACTCAGTATATAAATGAAGTGCACAAGTAATAGGCATGTGAGGCCAAGCTATGGCAAGAGGAAACAACATACAGTAATAGCACAGAATTAATAGACACCAGGCATTCATAACATGATAGTCACGTAGGTCAAATTTCATTGGCTTAGAAAAAGATTAGAAGCATGCAAAAGTCAAGTGAGAATGTTTCTGAAAACATAGTCGAGTTTAACAGATATAAACAACTCAGAACAAAAGGAATCACATGAAGGAAACAAGATGCTGAAATGAATGAGCAATTTCAAAAAGGTGTGTTACATAAACAAACTCAGGAACTCGAATAGACCCCAAAGGACTAGGGTTTTCGAAATCAGTAGAGTTTAGAGGCAATAAAAAAATAAAACCAAATAAACAGTCTTAGAGCCTCAAATAAACACCAAAAATTAGGGTTTTCAACACTAATCAGGTGTAAACAAAGTAAATCAAATAGATAGACTTATAAACTCAAACAAATCTCAAAAATTAGGTTCTTTTCAACACCAATCGCACCTAGAGATGATAAGCAAACGAATCGAATAAAGTATTAACAAACAGACTCAGAAACCCTAGTTTGAAATCAAAAGATTTTTGAAAAAGAAATTTGGGGAAAACGCTTATAACATCAAATATAGCACAGATCAAGAACAGATCTAAACAAATAAATGAAAAAGAACCTTGAATAGGCTAGGGTTTCTAAGAACCCTAGAAATGAGAAAGGCTTGGAAGAAACAAGGTCAGATCTGGAATCAATAAGGTTCGAACCAGGCTTAGGAGGCTAAGACACGCTGGAGCAAGGCCGGTGATGGCTGAGAACCTTGAATCGTCGAAGGTCTAGGCGAAGACCCTTGAAGTCTAGCCTCGAACCTTCAGGTATCAAGCACGTTAGAGCAGTATGGGGTGAGAATAGGTCGCCCATGATTAGAGAGGCCATGGATTTCGGTGGATTTGGGGTTGGAGGTGGCTGAGAGCGATTAGGGTTTCGAGAGAGCTCGAGAGCGTTTGAGAGAAGAGAGGAGTTAGAGGCGGTGCTTCTGAAGGAATGGGGTAGGGTTTAGGGGTACTTTGGAATTAAAAAGGAAAGAAAAGATCTGGGTCGTGGATAAAAAATGATCAACGACTTAGATTTTAAAAAGAAAACGGGCGGGTTTGGGTGATTGGATCAGGTAGTCGGGTTTAAATTGATTTGGGGGTTGGGATTGAGTTGAATTGGGGTGCAAATTGGGCTGTAATTGAAGTGAAATTCAAGCTAGATTTTAAATAGCCAATTTTTCCTTTTTTTTATAAATAATGGTTTTTAAAAATAAATTAAAAATACTGAGTAAACAAATATTACATAAATATTAACTTAAAAATACTAGAACTAATTTGGTGATTATAAATGCTATTAATCACAAAATAGGCTATAATTGCAATTATATGCAATTTAGCTTTAAAAATGCCATATAAATTTGTAAAAATATGCAAAAGTTACCTCAATTATATATTGGAGTAAATGTGAGAATAAAATGAGTTACTCACCAAAAATAATAATTTTGTGAACAATTATTGGATTTTGTTGTATTAAAATAGGCAATAAATTGGCTTAAAAATTATTAAAAAATGCAAAAACTCTTGGGTGTGCTTATATATGCACATATATGCTATTTTGGAAGTATTTTGGGTATAAAAATACTTAGGAAAAAACTAGGTGTCAACAACTGTCCCTTTTTACCCGGGAAGGATGAAAGAGTTGTCGGGTAAAGATATGATGGCTAATTTTGACTGGAATCAGCAATTTGAAAAGAATTTGACTGAGCTCTGGTTTTAGAGCTGCCTACATATTCCTGGTTTTACAGGAATCAGGCCGTATGTAGTTCAGGAACCATTGACAGAACAAGCCGATGGAGATTCGAAAGAGGCAGACATGATGTTTAGGTGGCAAGAGGTATTTGAAGTCTGATCGGCTGCGGGAACCAGAGTGGGATCGCTCCTGCTGAGACGACCATTTCTAGTTGGTGTACCTACAAGTGAGTAATTCGGGATTATATCATGCATAAACTTAAATGTGATGCAAGTTCCCATTGGATAATGAATGTTGTCTTCGGATGGTTAGGACGACGTCCTCAGACCATGACGTCCTGGGCCATGAAGCGCTAAATAAAGGATTTGCAAGTAATGAAATGATGTTCTCGGGCTATGATAATGGTACCTCCGAACCAAGATGCCTTTGAATAATGATGTGCTGGATATAAAGTAGGGTCCTCGGGCCATGGCATGGTGTTCTCGGGCTATGAAGATGATGCCTCCGAACAATGATGCCCCTAGATAGTTTAGCGGTAATTCAGCCGATGAAATGCAAGATTTGGCGGTATTTCAGCCAATGAAATGCAAGATTTGGAGGTACTTTAGCCGATGTGAAGGATAAGTCTAAATGGCGATACTTCAGCCAACAGGGAATTTAAATAAAGCTGGCGATGTTTCAGCTGATACAGAAAATGTAAATGGCAATATTTCAGCCGACAGAAATTTAAATAAAGCGGCGATGTTTCAGCTGATGTAAAAAATTTGTAAATGGTGATATTTCAGCCGACAAAAATTTAAATAAAGCAGCGATGTTTTAGTCTATGTCAAAACATAAATGGCGCTATTTCAGCCGATACAGAGAATTGAATAAAGCACCGATGTTTTAGTCGATATAAAAACATAAATGGCACTATTTCAGCTGATACCGAGAATTAAATAAAGTTGGCGATATTTCAGCCGATAAGGAAGGATAATTATAAATGGCGATATTTCAGCCGATAAGGATTTAAACAAAAATTGGCGGTGTTTTAGCCATGCAATATTTAGATGAAGCTGGCGGTATTTCAACCGATGCAAATAGAGATGGCAATATTTCAGCCATGCAGGTGGAGGTAGAGCTTAACCTCGGAAGGCAGAAAGGTAGCCTTATGCAATGAAAGAAAATGCAGGATGGAGACAGTGCTTAGTCTCGAAAGGCCGAAAGGTAGCCTTATGCAATGCAAGAAAAATGCAAGATGGAGACAGTGCTTTGTCTCGAAAGGCAGAAAGGTAGCCTTATGTAATGCAAGAAAATGCAGGAGGGAGACAATGCTTAGTCTCGAAAGGTAGAAAGGTAGCCTTATGTAGATAATGCAGGATGGAGACAGTGCTTAGTCTCGAAAGGAAGAAATGTAGCCTTATGTAGATAATGCAGATAGAGATAGTGCTTTGTCTCGAAAAGCAGAAAGGTAGCCTTATGCAGATAATGCAGATGGAGACAGTTCTTAGTCTCGAAAGGCAGAAAGGTAGCCTTATGCATATAATGCAGATGGAGACAGTGCTTAGTCTCGAAAGGCAGGACGGTAGCCTTATGCAATGCAAGAATGTGAAAGGACGGATAGTACTGAGATCTCTTAGCTGATAGATGATTACGATATCAGGACTGCCGGGGAGGTTGTGTACAGATAGCAATTACGAATAAGTGATCATTCTGAGAAGTTGCATTCTTGAGAAAGTATGCATACATAAATATACCTGACGATATTGCAAGTTGAGTGCCTGCATCCAAAGAAAAATCGTGAGTTTTGCAAGGGGGAAACATTAGTTCGTTCTCCCCTGGCTTCTGGTGTTGTGTATCAATGGGGTAGCGTCCCTAAACAGCAGTAATTTGAACAATAGTTATGCATGATTTAGTAAATATAACGTAAGTAGAAAATAGTTTTCTTTAGATGAACCAACGACTGCGATGCAGTTCAAGACATTGCAACCTCTCTCGCTCCAGAATTTTTAGGGTCTTCCTCAAAATTCTTCCCCAGTTTACTCGGCTGGCACTTCTAATGGCTGTGCTGAATGGCTGAAAAATCAACTTCGGAATTTTGAGGGTCCTCCTCAAAATTCTGCCCCAGTTTACTGAGGTGGCATTCCTGGCGATGAGTGGCTGAACACTAATTTCGGAATTTTGAGGGTCCTCCTCAAAATTCTGCCCCAATTCCAATAGCAGGGGAAAATGGAATTTTTATTAAATTGTGACCGAACCTATAGGGCTGCCTACGTATCCCCTCTTAAATGGGAATCAGGTCAGGCGTAGTTCAAATACATCATAAAAGGAATCATAAGTGGTTACACATAGTATCATTTTACTGCATCTGAATTGATTGGCTTCGACCAGATTTCTCCGTCCATCTCTGCAAGAATGAGGGCTCCTTCGGTTAAAACCCGGTGAACCATGTACAGACCTTTCCAGTTGGGAGAGAATTTCCCCTTGGCTTCATCTTGGTGTGGGAATATTTTCTTCAATACCAGTTACGCCGCTGTAAACTTCCTTGGCTTAACTTTTTTATTGAAGGCTCTGGACATTCTGTTCTGATACAACTGATAGTTGCAAATTGTATTCAGCTTTTTCTCATCTATAAGGGCTAACTGCTCGTAGCGACCTTTTACCCATTCCGCGTCATCCAACTCTACTTCTTGTATGATCCTCAAGGAGGGAATTTCTACTTCGGTGGGACGACTGCCTCTGTACCATAAACAAGAATGTAGGGAGTTGCCCCGGTTGATGCGTGGACTGTGGTGCAGTATCCCAGTAAGGAGAATGATAACTTCTCATGCCATTATTTGTTCCTTTCTATCATCTTCCTTAGTATCTTTTTGATATTCTTGAAGGCTGCCTCTACAGCTCCATTCATCTGAGGCCCGTAGGCTGTGGAGTTTCTGTGTTGGATCCTGAATGCCTCACACATTGCTTTCATCAAATCGCTGTTGAGATTGGAACTATTCTTAGTGATGATTGATTCCGGAATTCTGAATCGGCAAACAATACGGTCACGGACGAAATCTGCCACAACTTTCTGAGTCACTGCCCTGTATGATGCTGCTTCGACCTATTTGGTAAAATAATTAATTACCACCAGGATAAGCATGTGCCCGTTTGATGCGGCAGGCTCGATAGGTCCAATAACATCCATTCCCCAAGCAGCGAACGACCACGGTGAGCTTGTTATAGTAAGCTCGTTTTGAGGCACATTTATCATATCTGCATATATCTGAAAACGATGACATTTGCAAACATACTGGGTACAGTCTGTTTCGATAGTCATCCAAAAATAACCCGCTCAGAGTATCTTCTTTGCTAAGACAAAACCATTCATGTGCGGCCCGTAGGTCCCTGCGTGCACTTCGTCCAATAGTCTGGATGATTATTTTGCTTTGACACACCTTAGTGAACCCAAGTCGGGAGTCCTCCTGTACAGGATTTCCCCACTGTGAAAGAAGTTGTTGGATAACCTCCGAAGTGTACGCTTCTGAGTGGCGTTGGCAAGTTCTGGGTATTCTCCCATTGCCAAGTACTCCTTGATGTCATGGAACCATGGTTTTCCGTCTGCTTCTTCCTCAACGTGAGCATAATAAGCTGGCTGATCATAAATCTTTATTGGGATGCCATCAATGAAATTCGTATCTGGATGTTGGATCATGGGTGATAAAGTAGCTAATGCGTCAGCGAACTCGTTCAGGACCTTATGGACATGCTGAAATTCTATCTTTGTGAATATTTTCCTTAACTCCTGTATGTGATGCAAGTAGGGGAGTATATTAGAGTTCTTGGTTGCCCACTCTTCTTGAACCTAATATATGAGCAAGTCTGAATCCCCGATCAGTAGCAACTCTTGAATGTTCATGTCAATGGCCATCTTGAGCCCCAGGATGCAGGCTTCATATTCTGCCATATTGTTTATGCAAGGGAACCTGAGCTTGGCCGATATCGGGTAACGATGGATATTTTCTGATACCAGGACTACCCCTATGCCAACTCCTTTGAAATTTGCGGATCTGTCGAAAAACAACCTCCAACCATCATAGGATTTTGCAATATCTTCTACTATAAGGGACACCTCTTCATCAGAAAAATACATTTTCAGGGGTTTGTATTCTCCGCCAATAGGATTCTCGGCAAGGTGATCTGCTATGGCTTGACCCTTGATTGCTTTCTGAGTCAAATAATGTTGAATTCACTTAGAAGGATTTGCCACTTGGCGAGCTTGCCAGTGTGCATGGGCTTCTAGAAGATATACTTCAGCGGGTCCATTCTTGATATGAGATAAGTAGTGTAGGAACAGAAGTTATGCCTCAATTTCTGAGCTACCCAAGTTAGAGCACAACACGTGCGCTCCAATAGAGAATACCGGGCCTCGTATGAGGTGAACTTCTTATTGATATAGTATATGGCTTGCTCCTTTTTCCCTATTTCATCATGTTGTCCGAGAACACAACCAAATGCTTCATCTAGTACCGCAAAGTAAAGCAATAGGGGTCCTTCGGTCTCAGGCGGAACCAAGACTAGCGGCGTTGACAGGTATTCCTTGATTCTGTCAAAGGCTTTCTGACAATCATCAGTCCATTTGGTAGCAGCATCTTTCTTCAACATTTTAAAGATGGGTTCACAAATGACAGTGGACTGAGCCATGAATCGGCTGATATAGTTGAGTCTTCCCAGGAAACTCATCACATCCATCTTGTTCTTTGGCAGTGGTAATTCTTGAATGGCTTTGACCTTTGATGGGTCCAATTCTATTCCTCAAAGATTCACAATGAAACCAAGTAATTTTCCAACAGGAACCCCGAATGCACACTCTGCGGGATTCAGTTTCAGATTGTACCTTCTCAGTATGTTGAAGAACATTCTCATATCTTCCATATGATTAGTGGCTTTCTTAAATTTGATGATGACATCATCCACATATACCTCAATCTCCTTGTGTATCATTCCGTGAAAGATGGCAGTCATGGCTCTCATATAGGTGGCGCTAGCATTCTTCAATCCAGATGGCGTCATTTTTTAACAATACATTCCTACGGTGTGATGAAAGCCGTTTTCTCTACATCTTCCTCATCCATCCATATCTGATGATACTCGGCGAAACAATCAACAAAAGACTGTAACTCATGCTTGGTGTAGTTGTCGATAAGAATGTGTATATTTTGCAAGGGGAAGTCATCTTTGGGACTGGCCTGGTTAAGATCTCAGTAGTCGACAAAAACTCTAACCTTCCCATCCTTCTTTGGTACAGGCACGATGTTGGCTAACCATGTGGAATACTCTACCACCCTGAGAACCTTAGCTTTGACTTGCTTGGTAACCTCTTCTTTGATTTTCAAACTCATGTTGGGCTTGAATTTCCTGAGCTTCTGCTTTACTAGCGGACAGGTTGGATCTGTTGGTAGTTTGTGAGCTACAATGGACGTGCTGAGACCAGTCATATCATCACACGACCAGGAAAATATGTCCTCATATTCCTTTAAAAACTCCGTATATTCTTCCTTTTCTGACGGTGACAGGTGAACACTGATGCGCGTTTCTTTGACATTTTCTGTATCTCCAAAATTTACGACCTTAGTTTCGTCCAAGTTAGACTTAGGTCTGTTCTCAAAATTCTCAACCTCTCTGATGACCTCTTCTGGTATATCATCCTCTTCTGAATCTATATCCATTTGTTGCATTGTTTCGTTGCAAGTCACAATCGTTGGTTCATCGTCAAAGTAAGTAATAGTAATGCTGTGTAAAAATATAGTAAATGATAGAGAAAATAATAAGAGCAAGATATATGATACACTGAAATGCTTTGATTAAATTCATAATTATTTGGAACATCGGAGCTTTTTCGAAATTAAAGACAATGCGGAAAGAAAATCAGCTAGTACGAAGAAGTAAAATGAGATGCATGGTGCTTTTGTTTAGACTTGCTACCCCCAAGCCTTCCGGGCCCTGGTAGTTTTGATAGTCCAATTATTTAGATGTGCCCTTCTGCTTAAGATGATCTTGCCAGAGTGCACGAACTAACCTTTGGGGAAGGAGAATAAAACAAAAAGTAAAAGCAAAAAGGTAACAATTTAGTAAAGATTATGAGGAGAAAATGTTGCGATATTTAAACACATAGTGCAAGAATATAAATCGTGTCCTAAAATTGGGTGCCTCGTTGTGCCCGAGGTAGGCCTAGTGACAAATAGTTTTGGAGAACTTATAATGCTAAATGCCTCATTTTATTGATAAAAATAAGATAAATCCAAAATGGCGCTAAATAACAGAAAGTAAAATATCACTAGTGGTCATTGGCCTTATTACATTAAAATAAAGAATAAAAAGACTCCTAACTACTTGGTCGCAGAAGGACCTTCCCCAGATTCGGCATCTTTGTCTCCCTTGAACAGCTTCACCAGCTCACGTAGTCCTAGCAGTAAATAAGCTCAGGCCAAATGTCCGCCTATATTTCCTTTGCAGCCTCTATGATTTTGTCGTTAGGCTGGTTCTCTAGAAGTGAAGGCAAATTCCTAAAGTATTTGCGGACGAGCGTCTGATCACTGGAGTAGAGGTCTTTCCACCAATTTAGGAGCCTTGGATGAATGTTGGTTACCATGCCAAATCTGGGGACTTCGTGCCTCATTTTATGCAAAACAGAGCATTAGGACCTTACCCCACCAGACTCGACTATTTAAACCAATAATTAGCATAGCTAGCATTTAGTTCTCTAAATAAATGCACAGAAGATGGAGGTGTCCGTTTGGGTTTCAAGGAAACCCGGTGGACTTTGGACAAGTCTATCCTAATGAGTCATTATGTGGACAACATAACTGACTCGGCTAGGTTTTACTATGATGCATGTACAGTTTAAATGAATTAAGGTTTCTATTGGGGTATTAGACAAGTACCCTTGAGCGGACAACTCAAGAGGGAAAAGCACGGAACCGTCAACTGCACCGCTGATCGACTGGTTTTACCGCAAATACCCATTGCCAAATTTAAGGGGTAATAATATTGGAAGAGCGCAACCACTCCTTATAAGCGTTGCTATAGTATTTGTTTGGCACGAGTGGAATATGATGTTGAAGATGCAATTTACAAGAATGAAACAAATTGACATGTATTTCCACGTTCATAAATATTTACAATAATTGCTCAAAATTACAACGGTATTGATGGAAACAGGCAAATGAAAGTAGTTAAAGAAAAAGAAACAAAAGACAAGTCATTTTCGAATAAAGGCATTAAACAAAGCAATAAAAGAAAGCAATAAAGTCACATATGACATGCAATGGTAAAAGCCTAAGGAATCCCCAGCAGAGTCGCCATGCTATCGACGCCCCCTTTTCTCTAAAAGCAAAATCGGGTTTACGACAGTTGGGAAGATAACTCTATTCCCGTGTAGGAATTGGGTTTTTTGATTTGAAGAGTCGCCACCTAATGATTAAGTGCATTAGGACACTAAGGAAAAGAATTGAGATGAAGAACTAGAGATTGGGTAAGGGCTAGAAATTATCTCAAGGGGAAGGTGTGAGACACCCCTCAAGATCCACTAGTGTGGTTCTCGGCTATGTTACAATTGTGACTTTAAGCAAGCAAACATAAGTAAACAAGCAAGAATTAAAAATACAAGGGGGTTTTTATATAATAGTTGCAAATAATTTGAAACTAAAACGAAGTTAAAGAAGATGAAATTTTACGAAGAAAGTAGTTTTAAAATTCAGAATAAACGAGTGAAGAGGGAGAAATTTTACCTAATTGCTGGAAGTAGCAGTTAAAGAAGCTGAAATTTGAGAAAAGCAATTTTCGAAGTAAAATAAACAGGCAAAGGGAAAGGGGTCCTACGTTTTAAATAATATGGATCACCCCACACAAAACCCGGTAACTGTTTATACACGTGGTAATATCGTGTCGTCATCATATCCATATTCTACCCTTCCCACCCCGTTAAGGTATTGAAGCACAGAATGTCTCTTATTGCATGCTAGTACCCGTCCCAATCCTATCAGTCCCGGAGGCATTTGGACTACTAGTCCTAAAGGGAGAGGGGTTTAGGGCCTTTTGGGAGTTTTCAAAGGACAAAATACTACGGCGTCAATCAAAACACATAATGCAAGTAAAAGGGGAAAGCAAATAATCAAGTAGGGTTCAAATAAGCCTCCTTAAATCAGATAAAGCCATACAGTTTAGCAAGTCTTGCACGTACTGGTTTGGTCTTAAATTAAATAAAGCAACGAGCGGACTAGTTCAACATATATTTTTAGACGGGTAGTCTGCATTAGGCTCGCTCGAATGCAGTTGTCTAAAACTGATCTAATTGATTAATTAATCCTTTGTCTAAGTGTTGGATAGAACTACCGATTTTAAAACACAAACTGATTATAAAGCAATGTTATAGAGTAAAAGGAGTTTTATAAAAAAGAATGTACTGCTTTTTGAAAAAAGGTTTAACAGAAAAAGAAGTGAAATTCTGAGGACATGTAGACTAATTGGTAAGACGAGTTTCACGAGTCTTAAACGAGTTTCAGGAAAATGTAGATTTTGTTTAGAAAAGATCCGTTACTTTACGAGCTTCAGTAAATACTAATTTCAAAAGGTGAATGCTATTTTGAATGAATGAAACGGCTCAGATACAAAGTTCCTATAGGCATGCTCTCTATTCGTTAACTGATATTGACCTTTTAAACAGGAGTACTGCAGATATGATATCTATATGAAATTTATATTGTTAAGCCTAATTGTTTGCCTAATGATGTTATTATATGCAGAAATGCAAATCTCTATAGGCATGGTATCTATATGCTTAGTTGCAGAAATCAAAGGTTAAATCCTATAGACATGCTTTCTACGTGTGACGTTGTACAAATTAGAAATAAAATCCTATAGGCGTATTTTCTACCATTAGTGCATAAAAGTAAACCCCCTCCCTTTTCACTAAATCCTCATGAGTATATACAAATTATTACTGACCGGAAGAATAAAAACTAAAATTAAAAGTACATCAAGAATTATCAGCTACATCCGAGCAGCCTAATTCTGACTTAGTGTCGAATAATACGAGATTGAGCCACTTCCGAGATCCAGATTTCCAAAGCCTTCTCTTATCTAGGGTGTTACAAAGATCCAAGGGGGTTTCAGGAAACCCAGGCAGTGCTTACACCCAAAATGTTAATAAGAATGAGTTACAGTGCAGTGTGGAAGGGCCAGCCCTCAAGTGTCCAAGTTCAGAGGGAGTTTAGGGGTCCCAAGGCAAGGCTCACAAGAGAGGGGCATAACCTAAGTTCTAAGAATGAGTGTAAGTGCAACAGAGAGGGGTAGGGAGTTCCAAGGCAGGCTGGTGGTCATACCTAACCTTGAGGTAGGTTGGCACACCCCTGACCAAGCCTGTTTAGCCAACAAATAAGAGCACAGACCTATTGAAAGTCAGAATATGGTCTGGATAGTTATTAGGACACTGCCGGACCAAGGTCCCAATCTCAAAACACATATAAAGGGGAGAGGGAATGGGAATCGAAAGAGTTTAGGACTCAGGAAGTCCACTCCATATACATGAATGACAATGTCAAGTGTTGTCATGTTTTCTGGACCATAACTCAGTATACAAAGGGACTAGGGATAGAGATTCATGTAAGCACAAAGATAAGTAAGTAAAATTACCGAATAGGAATAGTAAGACACATAAAAGAAAGGCTGAAGAATAAACAAGTAGTGGAGTGGTAGAAATTAAACAAAGAGAGACCTACCAGTTGCAGAAAAAATAAGCAGAGAGAAAGCAGGATTCTTTCAGCCAAACCACAGTCAGAAGAACCTTTATGCTTGTGAGTTCCGAGAATATTTTTAAGAAAATCTAAGTGTATCTGAGAGAAGAAGTAATGACTTGCTCGTGTATTCGAACTCCCTTGAAAGGGAAAAAGTACATGTATTTATAGTTTTGAAAACGAGTAGAGAATGGGGTAACAGGTAAGGTTTTAACACAAACAGGGAAATAATCACAGTCAAAATCAATTAACACTGGTATTTCCCTTTAATCAAGGGATTACTGCACAAACAGGTACTAACAGGATTAATATAAGGAAAGAAAATCAATTTATAAGCAGAATGATTGTTGCCATAAAAGGAGCAGTAAAACCATATAGTAAGTGGTTAAGTCTAAGTACAGGAATGTACTTATTTTTTGGAAAGGATATGATAAGGCCAAACAAAGAGGGAGAATAAACTAACCCTTAACGGGCGAGTAAAAAAAATCAGGGTTGCACAAAGAAAAGTTTTGACAAGAGGAAACAGCATACAGTAATAGCACATAATTAATAGACAGCAAGCATTCATAGCATGATAGTCACGTAGGTCAAATTTCATTGGCTTAGAAAAAAATCAAAAGCATGCAAAAGTCAAGTGAGAACGTTTTTGAAAACATAGTCCAGTTTAACAGATATCAACAACTCAGAACAAAAGGAATAACATAAAGGAAACGAGATGCTGAAGTGAAGTAGCAATTTCAAATAGGCGAGTTGCATAAACAAACTCAGGAACTCGAATAGACCGCAATGGACTAGGGTTTTCGAAATCAGTAGAGTTTAGAGGCAATAAACAAATGAAACAAATTAAACAGTCTTAAAGTCTCATTTAAACCCCAAAAATTAGGGTTTTCAACACTAATCAGGTGTAAACAAAGTAAATCAAACAGATAGACTCATAAACTCAAATGATGATAAGCAAACGAATCGAACAAAGTATTAACAAACAGACTCAGAAACCCTAGTTTGAAATCAAAATATTTTTGAAAAACAATTTGGGGAACACGCTTAACACATCAAATATAGCAAAGATCAAGCACAGATCTAAACAAATAAATGAAAAATAACCTTGAATAGGCTAGGCTTTCTAAGAACCCTAGAAACGAGAAAGGCTTGGAAGAAACAAGGTTAGATCTGGAGTCGATAAGGTCAGAACCATGCTTATGAGGCTGAGACACGCCGGAGCAAGGCCGGAGATGGCTGAGAACCTTGAATCGTCGAAGGTCTGGGCAAAGACCCTTGACTTCTGGCTTTGAACCTTCAGGTATCAAGCGGGTTAGAGCAGTAGGGGGTGAGAATAGGTCGCCCATGGTTAGAGCAGCCATGGATTTCGGTGGATTTGGGGTTGGAGGTGGCTGAGAGCGATTAGGGTTTTGAGAGAGCTCAAGAGAGTTTGAGAGAAGAGAGGAGATAGAGGCGGCGCTTCTGAATGAATGGGGTGGGGCTTAGGGTTCGTTTGGAATTAAAAAGGATAGAAGAGATCTGGGCCGTTGATAAAAAATGATCAACGGCTCAGATTTTAAAAAGAAAACGGGCGGGTTTGGGTGATTAGATCAGGTAGTCCGGTTTAAATTGATTTGGGGGTTGGGATTGAGTTGAATTGGGGTGCAAATTAGGTTGTAATTGAAATAAAATTGAGGCTAGATTTTAAATAGCCAATTTTCCCTTTTATTTTATAAAAAAAAGGTAATATTGGTTTTTAAAAATAAATTAAAAATACTGAGTAAACAAATATTACATAAATATTAACTTAAAAATACTGGAACTAATTTTGTAATTATAAAATGCTATTAATCATAAAATATGCTATAATTGCAATTATATGCAATTTAGCTTTAAAAATTCCAAATAAATTTGTAAAAATATGCAAAAATTTTCTCAATTATATTTTGGAGTAAATGTGAGAATAAAATGAGTTACTAACCAAAAATGATAATTTTGGGAACAATTATTGGATTTTGTTGTATTAAAATAGGCAATAAATTGGTTTAAAAATCATTAAAAAATGCCAAAACTCTAGGGTGTGCTTATATATGCAAATATATGCTATTTTGGAAGTACTTTGGGTATAAAAAATAATTAGGGAAAAATTGGCTATCAACAATACTCCCGTCAAATCACTTCCAATTAGCAGTACCATTCCCTTGATTACCTGAGGGTACCTGTTGCCTAAGAGTTTTATGAACTTCTTTTTAGAACTGAACTATAACTCATCTAGCGAAGAACTTCCACTGATCCCATTTAGAAGAAAAATCATTACACATCCCATGCTCCGCATGCCCATAGAAAATATACATCTCCAAACCACGGTAAAACCCAACAAGAACTCTCTCCCAATTCCATTTGTACCAGCTAAACTGTCAGGACTGAATCCTTCTAACTAGACCAAGCTAAGCAAGCTGTCAGAACTCAAGAGCTTTGCTGCAAAATACCTGCACGAACCCATTAACTCGAACACACACAAAGAATTAATCATATCCTTTCCATACTGATTCGGTTTACTACCATGCTACTTCATCTATCTAGATTTCCTTCTGATTCATTTTCCACTCGATATCCCCTCTTGTTGTAGTACCACAATCTCTCAACCCAAGCTTACTACCCGAGACCCAAGCATAAGACCAGACTGTCTAAAACCCATAAGCCGTTGAATACTCTCTCAATATCCCTAGAGAAACCACATTCCAGGATACTTTACTCTGAAGAACTTCATGCGAATTCTGAATCTCTTACCTTTAATTTTCGGATGCCAGTACATAGGAGCCCATAAATAAGTAATAAAAATGCCACAAGTCTTGACCTCTTTCCAATGAAAACACAGTCTCTAACCACATACACAACCTTGAGATACCCGATTGTTTCTGTAGAATCTTGAACTCATTAGAACCATTCTCAAAAGTTAGTCACTCTTATTCAAACTGCAAATTACTTGACCTAGTGAACAGAACAACCCGTGCCTCATTGGCACTCCGATACCGCAAAAATGAAATCATCATCCCAATACGACCAAGCAACTTCCTGCTCTATGCACCGAGCATTCTTTACCGATGACATTCCAGACATTCTGTGATTCTCATACTCTATGAATCATAATATGACCTTTGTCAAATTTTTCCTTTACTCTAGCCATAGCTAATTCACTCGCACGCCCCCAAGCTGGAACTAACATAGCACCTAGCCGTGCAATCAACTGCTCACAGCAGACTCCCCCACTTGGCTCGAAGCCATAGATCAAGATACACTCAACAACTCATTACACTTTTACTCTATTGATGCAACAATACCATAGTGAGATTAAGCTGAAATCATTTACAAGTTTGTGACAACACAGATCACCCAGTACTGTAAATCTTCCACAAATCTCGCATCCAACCCCGCAATAGTGAAGCCCACTCTCTTAAGCAATCCGAAATTTTAAATTTCAACACGTACCCTTCTATTACACATGAGATCTTCTAACATACGTATAAGGATCACACCACTTCAGCACACTCCGCGGGAGATAACCCACTTGTTTCGCCTCAATGTAACATTTTCGTATACCTTCCACCGTCGTACACATCACACAATCACTTAGTCTTCCTGAGTCCGAACTCAAACCGCAACATGAAGTTTACTTCACCCCCAACTAGGAGACACGAAAAGATCATTCACATCCGACCACAATGGAATTCATACACTTAATAGTTCATCTACTATCCATCATACCTTCTTCGTCACTTCCAAGTCACATAGATACATCTCGCAGTACTAATACACTCTTTACATAACTACTCGGCCGTCGCTTCCACTAATAAGGACAATACCGAACACCTAAGTTCAAAACACTTATTCACACAATCAGCACGTCAGTGCTCAAGCCATAGGCAAAGATCTGACCTCAAGTCCTCCAGACTTGCCCAACATCAAGCTCACGGAGATCATATCTCACCCCTTGATCAGGGAATCACAAGCCATCAAGGCACATCTGATACTGGGCGCTCATGCACGCTTACAGATGTGTGAAAGGAATTTCTAGTGTCACTTTTCAAGCTGAATCAAGGACGCACGATAAAATTACAAGGCGGTGAAGTTTTCCTCAAGGTTCTACAGCCTATCAAGGATAAATACAGACGTCTCCGTACCGATCCGTGAGACTCTACTAAACCCGCTCATGACCCGTGAGACCTAGTAACCTAGGCTCTGATACCAACTTGTCACGACCCAAACCCCGAACTGGTCATGATTGTGCCTCTCGTGAAGACAAGGCCAGCCAACTAACCCAACTCGTCTCTTTCAAAAATAGTTAAGCATAAATGAATGGCAAAAATATGACTTAATAATATTAATTAACGAAATTACAACCTAACACAGCCCTAATCGGGATGTCACAAGTCACAAGCATCTATCAGAAAGTAAATCCACTACAAGGTCTATTATATACAAAACCAGAATAACGAAAAAAGAGAGAGAAAAATGGTGTTCCGAATGCTGGCAGTCACCGCTTTAACTCATATAACTATGCCTCTGATCGGCCCAAACCCGCTACCGGGTGAATAGATACCTGCATCTGCACACGAGGTGCAAGGAGTAAAGTGAGTACTCCAACTCAATGAGTAATAAAGGTAAATAACAACTGAGCAGTAAGAAATCACGTAAAGCAACCAACATGTTGTGTAGAAGCAGGGTACAATCCTTTGAGAAAATAGTGAGCTGTGAAATCTTTGGAAATATCTTGGCTCAATTTAAATCTCTTTTGTAAATGATCTTTTCAACAGTTACGAAAAGGATTTCAAAACAATTAGTGCTATAAGCATAGAAAAATCTGCCCCTCGGGCACAAATACCACAGTATAACAAGTAAAAAGGAAAATAAATATGCAAGATAAGCACATAAAAGTTTGCCCCTTGGGCAATATCTCAAAATAGTACCAGCCCCTCGGGCTCACTCTCAGAAACTCTCTCAGCCCCTCGGGCTGTCTCTCTCTCAGTTCACTCATAGAACAGTATCATATAGTAACTGTTGTGGCGTGCAGCCCGATCCACATCTCACTACAGCGTGCAGCCCGGTCCATATATCATCGACGGTGCTCACTGGGGGTGTGCAAACTCCGGAGGGGCCCCTTACGGCCCAAAGGCAATATCAAGCAAACTCGTGGCATATAAAACAAGGCGTAAAAACATTCTCACATCACACTTGAGGGCTGAAAGCCTCCTCACATAAAACTCGAGGCCTGAAAGCCTCCTCACATCACTCAACATATCCTCACATATGGCCGTCGGCCTCACTCAGTCCAGAAAATATCATAAGCCCCTCAGGCTTCAATAAAATAGTAGTGCTCAGCTCAAACAATAGTGGAAATATCACTTAAGTCTCAAAGTTGAATTAAAACGGCTAATTTTATAAAACAGTATAATCAACATGACTGAGTTCAATTACTATGTCAAATAGTGAGGAAACAGTGATAAAATCCTCGAAGGGTTCAAATAATTGGCACGAAGCCCAACTATGGCAATCAGCCCAAATCATGATAATATCAAATAAGTTTCAGTCAAATACACGGTAAAATCATCAATCGGGACGGACAAAGTCACAATCCCCAATGGTGCTCTACCCCACGCTTGCTATATGGCGTACAAGTCACCTCAATATAGCATTACGGTATGCAAATCCGGGGTTTCAAACCCTCAGGATATCATTTACAATCATTACTCACCTCGAACCGGCAAAATCTCTAGCTCGCGATGCCTTTTCTGCTCAACTCGGCCTCCACGCACGTTGAAACTTTCGAAAACCACAATGAACATGTTACAATTGGCTAAGGGAACATAACCCAATCAAAAAGACTCGAAAAATATCGAAATTCACAAAATTTGCAAAATCTGAGCCCCGGGCCCACTTCTCAAAAAATCTGAAAGTTAACATTATCGGCTCCCTTATCTCGCCACGAGTCTATACATACCAAAAACTCTCAATTCGGACCACAAATGACCCCTCAGATTCCAATTTAAAATCTTAAAATCCCAAGACCTAGTTTCTTCCAAATTAGCTAAATTCTCAAGAATTTCAAAGATAATTCCACAATATAGTCATGTTTTTAACTCATAAAACTTACCTCCAGTCAATTTCCTTCGAATCCGTCTTCAAATACTCCCAAGTAGTTCCCAAAATGCTAAAAAATGGTGGAAAATGGGTTTGGGTTCGCGGATGAAATGTTATTTTAAACCCTTCTACCCAGACCTCATTTCCTCTTCTGCGATACTTTTACTGCTTCTGCAGTCACCGCTTCTGGGGTACTTCTCTCTCTTCTGTGGAATTACACTACTGTGCTCATGTCTATTTTTGCAGTCCATATCCTCTTATGCGGACGCCGCATGTGCGGACTACCATCCGCTTCTGCGGAAGTCCTCCCATGACAAAGAATTTGCACCTAGGACTCCCTCACCGCATATGCGGAGCTGCTTCTGTGGCCCTTTTTCCGCAAATGCAGAAATACCAGATATCAGCAAACCAGCTCTCTCAAAATCAAAAATCCATCCCGATGGCCATCCGAAATCACCCCAAGGCAACTGGGACCTCAACCAAAAGTGCCAACCCATCCTAAAACATCATTCAAACTTGCTCCAATCATCAAAACACCACAAACATCAACAAAACTATCAAATTACATTAGATTCAAGCCTAAGTTCTTCGAGACCTTCCGAATTACGCATTTGATCAAAAACCTGACCAAAACTCCTCCGAATGACTTGAAATTTTATATACACATCCCAAAGCACTCAACAAAGCTACAGAAGCTCTTGAAATCCATTCCACCCTCGGATCAAAATCACACCTATCAACCGCAATTCCCCAAAATACTACCTTCGCCAATTCAAGCCTAATTCTATACCAGACCTCTAAAATCAATTCCGATCACACTCCTAAGTCACAAATCATCCCCAAAGCTAAACGAAACATCGAAAATCACATCTGAGCCCTGTAACTCATATGTCAGTATTCGCTTGACTTTTCTAATGCAAAACTTCCTTACAAAGACTAAGTACCTCATTTCCATCTAAAACCAATACAATTCAACTCGTTCACCTAAGACTCTTATAATGAAACATAAGGAAGCATAAAAAAGGGGAAACGAGAAGGCAACTCAAGTGACGATGAGACGGGTCATCACATCGGGTCTCAAAACCTCCAATAGCCACCACACACAATCGATATACGTAGTACAAAACAATAGTGTCGCCTATTGGAGTAGATACATGAACTGATGAAACAAGAGACTTATGGGGCGTATCCAAATAACGAGCAAAATATGATGACATTTATGAATAAATGGAACATGGATCAAATAACATAGAGGCATCTCTATGGTACACTGAGATAATACTGTAATAACAGCATCTGAAGCAATAGTATGAGGTCTAGCTGGGATTGCATAGAAATGATCCTGACCACCACTTGATCGACCTCCCCCGCTGGGGCGACCCCTAGCTGCCTCTACCCCTAACTCGTTGGGTAGGTAGTGAAGTAATTGATACTGAAGTCGATGGCTAACTCTTCTGATGAGATAAAACCCCAAGACGATGAGGACACTACCTCCATGTGTGCCCTAATTATATACACTCATAACAACCCCCTGGTGCTGGAGACGGGTACTGAAGGAAACGCATAGCACCGGGATGACTAGCAAAAGAACATGGCGTAGAAGAGCCCTGAACTGATGGAGCACGGGATGAACTCTGGGGTGGAAGGGCACTAAGTGATGAATGGTCCTGCTAAGAACTGTGAGAACCATGGCCCGATGATTTCCCATGATAACCTAGGCGAGCTCACTGAGCATGCCTGAATGGACTGCCTCTGTTATGCTGAAACTGACCCCTATGAGGGGTACCACTGAATCCACCCTGACCACGAGGCCTCTTAGCCTCCCCCTCAATCCTCTTCTGACCATGAACCATCTCAATCTATTAATCTATGTCAACAACCTCATTGAAGGTAGCACCAGATACCCCCTCACTGGTCATAAGCAACCGAAGCTGAAAACCGAGGCCATCTATAAACCTCTTGATCTTCTCTCGATCTGTGGGAACCAACTAGATCGCATGACAAGCCAACTCGGAGTACTGCATCTTATACTGTGTAACATATCTATCACCCTGAAGAAGCTGCTCGAACTGCCTGCACAGCTCCTCTCGACAAGACTCAGGTACAAACTTCTCCAGAAAGAGAACGGAGAACTGCTGCCAAGAAAGGGGCGTTGCGCCAACTGGCCTACAGCACTCGTAAGCCTCCCACCAACTAGGTGAAGCCTTGAAGAACTAGAAAGTAGTGAATGTGACCCTACTGGTCTCCTGAATAACTGCTGCCTGAAGCATCATCTAACACTTGTCCAAGAAACACTAAGCATCCTCTCCCTCTGCACCATTGAAAGTCGGAGACTAAAGTCTACCAAACCTCACCAATCTGCATTGATCATCCTCTAGCATACCAGGAGCTATATAATACTGAGCAGCTACAATCGGTTGGGCTGAGGTACCCCCGATGTCTGAAGTCCCTACATGACCTGCTCAGGTGTGCGAGCAGTGGGAGTGTGAGTGTCTCCCACGGCCTGAGAAGTGGATGCGGCTATAGTAACTGAGACTGCCTGAGTTGGGCCAGTGCAAATTGATAGAATCTGGGCCAGAACCTCCTGAAGGCCTGGAAACACAATAGGCATAACCGGTGATTGAGTTAGGTCTGCATCTTCGAACTTCTCGTTCGGGTGCTACATGAGCGACCACAAATGGGACCTGATCATGAACTGGGGTAGTTGGTAGATCTGTAGGTGTTTCCCTAGCTACAGTGTGGGCTACACCTCTGCCACTACCACAGCCTTGACCACGTCCTCGGATCTGGTGGCCCCAGTTGGTGGTATTGGTGGTCATCCATCCTAACCGGTAGCACGTGTCCTTACCATCTGTGAGAGAATAGAATAACAAAAGTTTAGTACTATAATTAATAGATTTGCATGACAGGAATTCAAGAATATGAAGTTTTTCCTAAAGGTTCTGCAGCCTCCCGATGATAAGTACAGACATCTCCATACCGATTCGCGAGACTCTACTAAACCTGCTCATGACTTGTGAGACCTATGTAACCTAGGCTCTGATACCAACTTGTCACGACCCTAAAACTGACCCGGTCATGATGGCACCTAATGTAAAACTAGGCCAGCCGACACAAATCCCAAAACCAACCAAAAATTCATAATAAGTCATTTTAAGCCATTAATTAGCTAAAATCCCATAATATAAGTTAAAATAAGCAGTGCGGAAATATAACACAAGCCCGACATAGGGGTGTCACCAGTCTTGAGCAACTATAACCTAGTCTAGGAACAAGAAAGGACAACATAGTCTGAAAATAAAATACTACGACAGACTGAATAAGATTGGAAGGAGAAGCACTAGTGTGCAAACGCCAAGTAGCTACCTAGTCAACTCCAGAGACCTGCTGGAAGACTGACCAACACTCATTATCACATCCCGAGACTCCTAGATCTGCACACAAGGTTTAGGGAGTAATGTGAGTATGCCAACTCAGTAAGTAATAAAAGTAAAATAAACTTAGCAGAAAGAAAATAGGTAATTTCACGTCATAGCACTTCAACAAAATAGTATATGCTAGAACAATACAATAAATCAATAAGACTCATAAAAACAACTCAGTTCAGTAAAAGAAAATTAAAAACATCTTTCAATAGTTTCAAATGAGTAATGAAAATATGAAGTAAAATGATAGAAACGTAAATAACCCCTCGGGCAAAAAAATGTACCACAACTTCCCCACGGACAAAGTATCAATAGAACCAACCCCTCGGGCTACCTCACAATCAGTCATAATCAGCCCCTCGGGCAACAACATAAAACAACAAAAGCCCATCGGGCAATATCACATCTCTCACACTGGGTATCCGCGATCACTGGTGGTGTTCAGACTCCGGAAGAGCTCCAACAGCCAAAGCGCTATCACAAGGTATCTCGTGGCATAAGAAATCAAGATATTGACCTCTCATATATCACAAATCAGTACATATGTTGTAGCACACAGCCCGATCCAATAATAATCCTCGCAACATAGACCCTCGGCCTTACTCAGTCAGAAACCTCTCAAACCAATTGGGCAACAGTAAAAACATGATGTTAAGCCCAAAATATCATTTACAATATCAAAATAGAGTAAATACAGCTGAGTTATGAAAATAATAGAATACAGCATGACTCAGTACAAATATGAAGTCAAAATAGTGAAGAATAGTAGTAAAAAGCCCTTAAGGGTCCAAAAAAGTTGGAACGAGGCCCAAATATGGCATTCAGCCCAAAACATAAAAATACTTTTCAAAACAAAATGATATCAAACAGTTTTCAATTAAATGCGTGACTTAACAGTCGTACGGGACACAACAAGTCATAATTCCCAATGGTGCACGACCCCATAGTCATCATCTAGCGTGTGAGTCACCTCAAAGTAGCACAACGATGTGAAATCTGGGGTTTCATACCTGCAGGAGAGATGGGCGAGAGTTGGGCACACGGGTCGAGTTGAGCACCACGTTTCATCCTCAGATGGACGGTCAGTCCGAGAGGACTATTTCGGTTTTGGAGGATATGCTCCCAGCTTGTGTCATTGACTTTGGAGGTCCATGGGATTAGTTTTTTCCTTTAGCGGAGTTTGCCTACAACAACAACTACCAGTCGAGTATCCATATGGCTCCTTATGAGGCTTTGTATATTAGGCGGTGTCGATCACCAGTTGGATGGTTTTAGCTGGGAGAGGCTCGATTGTTGTGCACAAATCTGGTTCATGATGTCTTGGATAAGGTTAGGATTATTCAGGATAGGCTTCGTGCAGCTCAGTCCAGGCAAAAGAGTTATGCCGGCCATAAGGTTCGTGATTTGGAATTCATGGTCGGTGAGCTGATATTCCTTTGAGTGTCGCCTATGCAGGGCATGATGAGATTTGAGAAGAAGGGTAAACTTAGCCCTAGGTTCATTGGCCCTTTTGAGATTCTTCATCGAGTGGGAGAGGTGGCTTATAGACTTGTATTGCTGCCGAGCTTGTTAGCCGTGCATCCAGTGTTTCATGTGTCCATACTTTGGAAGTATCACTGCGATCTATCCCACGTATTAGATTTTAGCACTGTCCAGTTGGATAAGGACTTCTTGTATGAGGAGGAGCCGGTAGCTTTTCTAGACCGGCAAGTTCGTCAGTCAAGATCGAACAATTTTCCTTCTATTTGTATTTAATGGAGAGGTCAGCCTACTGAGGCATCGATCGCTACCAACTCCACGCTACTACAAAGTAGGGAGAGCGGGTTGCAATAGCTTTTACTTGATATGAGGGTCGGGATCGATTTCCTCAGGGAGCTAGTAATGGAGTCGATGTATCTATCTAGCTTAGAAATTTATAATTGCTCTGAATGTCACTTCGATACATTTTTGGGTTTTCAATTATAAACTACTTTTATAAAACTACTAATTGAAACTAGATTATTCTATGAGATAATTGTTAAAGTTGTAACTAATGGGAATAATGGAACTAGGGTCGTGACTTTTACCTAGGTGGTTAATTGAAGGGTTGATGTTAATAAGGTTCGAATGACATAATTGGGGCTTATTCTATAACCGTTGCACAATTTTACCCACTCTCACACCTCTCGATAGAGAGAGTGATTTTGCCCAGTTGACTCTCTCAAGACCAAATGGGTAGGCAAATTATCTCAAGCAACTAGGGTTCAAGTAGGGTGATTACTCTCTCGAGGTTTAACCCGTTAATTGGGACTATCATTCCTCACGAGTCCATCCCAATTCCTTATTGGGTCAATTTGGGAGACTTAAGCTCTCTTTCTCATGAATAGCCAAGTCCACAAAGCACAAATCAGTGTTTTCAACCACCAACTCATAAAAAAAATATAAAATTAACCCAAATAGCAAACACCCATAGTCAATCTAACCCTAGATGGCAACACCCATCAAATACCCATACTAGGGTTGAGCCATAACCCTAGCTAATGGGTTTAGCGACCCATACTTGAACAAGAAAATAAAGAAATAGATGAAGAACAAGACAAAATAATTAAATGCTAAATTAAAATACAAGAATCTATTGTTAGAATTAAGCTAAGATGCCAAAAATGGCTACAAATGAGGTTCCTACGAACGTAGCTCAGTTCTGGATATAACAGATAACCTAAAAATGGTTAAATATTCTATTTATACTAGGATGGAAAAACTAGACAAAAATACCCATGCGGGGTCAGTGCGGGCCGCATGAAATGGACCGTCGCCGCACTAGGCTCTTGAAATTCAACTCTGGGCTCTCTGAACTTGGGCTCCGCGGATCGCGTAGAATGGACCGCAGCCACGGAGGTCTCTATCACGGTCCGCACAGATATGACCGCGGACCGTGTAGTTTGGATCAAGGCAGATTTACCTCTCTGAATCTCTCTTCCGCGGACCGCCCCAAATGGTAGTGCGACCGCAGAGCCTTCACCACGAACCATGAAATATGTATCGCTGCCACGTTGCCTTAAGCCCATTTTAGCCATCTCTTTGAACCTACCTAGCGCGGACCACGCAATGTGCACCGCAGTCGCACTAGGCCTGTTTGCCCTCATATTGTCTTGTCTTTGATACTTGAGCAGGTTTCACTCCTTTTGTATCGATCTTTGACATATCGTCACTATATCGATCAAACCTGCAATCAAGCACAACTTATGAGCTTTGTGGGGCTATTTTGTAACAATTTATAATCAAAGCATAAGAAAGAAGGAGCACGAAACATGTTAAAATCCCTAGTTATCAGGCATTGAGCTGGGAGTCTGAGTCCGATATGCACAGCCGTTATCTCCATCCTTTCCCCGACTTAGGTACTTCCTTCTTCTGTCTGTTCGGGGATGACCAGTTGTTTTAGAGGTGGAGAATGTGATGACCCAAAAGGTCATCACTTCTTTTAAAAGTAAATTCTGTGTTCCGAGGCATTAAAAACCTCTTTATATTTCATCTTAATTTGTGTGCACAGTCTGGGCGTGTAACCAGAAAGCCAATATGTGAAATCTGCAAAAAGTGATAAATTTTGACGTTAAAATAAATTAATTTGACTTCAGTCAACATTTTAGGTAAATGGACCCGGACCCATGATTTGACGGTCCCGGAGGGTCCGTAAGAAAATATAGGACTTGGGCGTATGCCCGGAATCGAATTCCGAGGTTCCAAGCCCGAGAAATGAATTTTTAAAGAAAATTATTTTCTGAAATTAATTATGAGTTTTGGAAATGAAATGCGATTAAAACTTGATGGTATCGGGCCCATATTTCGGTTCTAGCACCCGGTACAGGTCTTATATGTGATTTAAGATAAGTCTGTGAAATTTTGTAAGAAACGGACTTGAAACGACATGAATAACATCATATTTGAGAAAAATGGAAAACTTGATGTTCTTGAGAAATTTCATGATTTTGATTTTAAATTCATTGTTGTTGATGTTATTTAAGTGATTTGAATGTACGAGCAAGTCCGTATGATATTTTTAGGTTTGTGTGCGTTTTTTGTTTGGAGCCCCGAGGGCTCGGGTAAGTTTTGGATAGGCCACGGGGTGCATTTTTTGACTTAAGGAATTGCAGGCTTCAGTTGTTTCTGTGTAGGCCTACAGGATTCGCATTTATGAATCCTGGCTCACAAATGCAATATCGCAAATGTAAGGGCTGTGTCGCAATTTCGAAAGTAGCCCAGGCCAGCATATCTCGCAATTGCGAGGATTTTAATCACAAATGTGATCCCCCAGCTGGTGGCCAGTCGTCGCAAATGTGACATGTTGATCGCAATTCCCAGCTCGCAACTTGTAAATGTCAACATAGCAGAAGTTTGTGGTCGCAATTCCCATGTCTGCAACCTGCAATTTTATAACTTAGCTGAAAATCTCCCATTTTTCATACTCTTTAGAAACCAAAACACTCTAGGGCAATTTTTCAAAGACAACTCTTCTTCCAAATCGATTTTAAGTCAATTTTAACTCGGTTTCTTCAATCATTAACATCTTTCACATGATTTCAACTCAAAATCAATCATTTTCATGGGGAAAATTGGGTGTTTTGGGTAGAACCTAGGTTTTACAAAATTTTGGAGATTTGGACCTCGATTTGAGGTTCGATTTTAAAACAAATTATATATTTGGGTTCGTGGGGGAATGGGTAATCGGGTTTTGGTTCGAACCTCTGGTTTTTGACCATGTGGGCCCATGGGTGATTTTTAATTTTTTGGGTAAAACTTTGAAAAACTTATTTTCATGCATTGGAATTGATTCATTTAGCGTTTATTGATGTAATTAAGTAACTTGTGGCTAGATACGAGAAAATTGGTGGTGGAATCAAGGGGTAAAGTGATAGTTGAGACGTGAATTGTGTTCGTGGCATCGAGGTAAGTGTTTGCTCTAACCTTTTCTTGAGGGATTAGGAATCGAGTCCTATTTTCTATGTGGTAATTGTTGAGCACGACGTATAGGCATGGTGATGAGTATCTACACGTTGGTGTCTAGCATTCCCGTGAGTCTTATATTGTGATTATCATGAGTTCGTTTTACTATTCATGCTTTGGTGAAAATTTCTATTTGTTGTGCAAAGTTTGTGAAAGTAATTGTGACATTTGAACATTGAGGAGCATTGGCTCAAGTTGAATAACTAATTGTGAAAGTGTAAGTGGTAATTAAACCCTAGAGAACATTGGCTCAAGTGGAGAAGCGAGTTGTAATGTAAGAGTGAAAAAGAGAAGAAAATATTTATATTATCTCCCTTGCCGGCATATTGTTGCTTTTGATGTTATCTCCCTTGCCGGAACTTGTTGTTGAATTAAATTTCCCTTGCCGGTATTCTTATTATAATTTTATTCATTTTCTTGCCCTATTATTTGTGATTGTTGTTTGGGTGAGGAAGAGAGTTAAAGCACGAAGGGTGATGCCGTGTATTGTTTGGTGAGAGAGTGTTAAAGCACGAAGGGTGATGCCTTGTATTGTTTGGTGAGAGAGTGTTAAAGCACGAAGGGTGATGCCGTGTATGATTTTTTAGGAAAGAGTGTAAACCACAAAGGGTGATGCTGTGACACGATGTACCATTCCGTGCCGAATACATTGATTATATGGTGAGGACGAGAGTAAAAGCACGAAGTGTGATATAGTGCACATTTTCATTACTTGATTGCTTTTGGTGAGGACGAGTGTCACGACCCCAACCCCGATCGTGATGGCGCCCAACACAACTACTAGGCAAGCTCGACCAATTTCACTCTCAACCCGAGCATAAAGCTCAAAACCATTTGTTTGAAAATCATTAACAGCATATAAACTAGAAGTATAACTGAAAGATAAGAAATAAATCCGAAAA
>MU697367.1:203855-232537 GCA_026770625.1 Nicotiana glauca | reverse complement strand
TATCATAATCCAAGTCCAAATATCCATACCTGATGATTCTCCTTCGAAGCCTCTTCAAAATCGCCCAAAATCGCCTTAACTCGCACCCCAAAATGATTTCTAACTTCTGAAAATTGAATACACTGTTTCATTTAACTCTTCTGCGATTTTCGCTTTTGCGGTCCCTCGACCGCTTTTGCGGGACCGTTTCTGCATCCTTAAGTCCGCTTCTGCGGCTGCACTTAACTCACACGACCACTTCTGCGGTCTTAAACTGCTTTTGCGGAAGCCGCTTCTGCAGTTACCCTGACCGCTTATGCGGTCTCCACTATATGACCCAGGACCGCTTCTATGGTAAAATACCGCTTATGCGGTGTCCGCTCCTGCGGAATCCTTCCGCTTCTGCGGTAAAGCCACCCCTCCTCCAGGACTACTTTTGCGATCAAGGAGCCGCATCTGCGGAACCTCTCCTGCGGTCCTATTTCCGCAGATGCGGAAATACCATAAGCTTTAAGAACAGACCTGCAATTTTACCAATTTCCTTCCGTTTAACCATCCGAAACCATCCCGAGGCCACCGGGACCTCAACCAAAAATACAAACCCACTCTAAAACACGATACGAACTTGTTCAAATCCTAAAAACACGTACTTTAACACAAAAATTACCAATTTACCACGGATTCAAGCCTAATTTTCCTTAAAACTTCCGAATCTCACATCCAATCAAAAACCCAACCAAACGATGTCCGAATGGCCCGAAAATTTGCAGACATATCCAAAATCACCTAACGAAGCTACTGCAACTTTCGGAATTCCATTCCGACTCCTGGATCAAAATCTCACCTATCAACCGGATTCCGCCAAAATTCCAACATCGCCAATTCAAGCCTATTTCTACACCGGACCTCCAAATTCAATGCCGATCGCTCTCCTAAGTCACAAATCACCCTCCGAAGCTAACCGAACCATCGGAATTCACATCCGGGCCTTCCAACCACATAGTCAACTTTCGGTTGATTTTTCTGAAATAAATTCCCTTCTAAGAGGCTATATGCCTTATTTTCAACCAGAATCAGTCCAAATTCACCCGATAGACTCTAATACTGATATAAAACATGAAACAACACAATAAGGGGGAAACGATAGGGTAAGTCTCATAATGACGGGCCGGGTCGTCACAACGAGAGTAAAAGCATGAAGGGTGATGCCGTGCACTTATTTATTTCTGGTTCTTTGTTGACATCTGAGATATGTTGTTTCTTTCAATTACTCGTTGTCTTTCTATTCTAAATTGATAGCTCCCCCGCAGCATGTTACCCCTCCTAAACTTAACTATTTATTATTGTTCTTCTCTTCCGCTGTATATAGTTGAATTGCAGTGGTTGTTTAGTAGTCTAGTCTTAGCCTCGTCACTACTTCACCGATGTTAGGATAGACACTTACCAGCACATAGGGTCGGTTGTGCTGATACTACACTCTGCACTATGTGCAGATCCCGGAGTAGTAGCATTTGGACCGTAGATTGGGTGGCTGCCTTCAGTCCACGTGGAGATCCAAGGTAGACTTGTAGGCGTCCGCAAGCCATGGCGTCTCCTTCTATCCCTTTATCCCGGTTTCATTTCCTTAATTCAGAAATAGTGTATCGTTTATTTTCAGACTTTGTACGTAGTATTCTTTGATCGTCTGCGGTACTGTGACACTAGTTCTGGGTGGTTGGGGCTTATACAGTTTTATTTGATATATATATTCAGATAACTTACTGTATTTCTTCCGCTTATTGTAATTTTTGTTGTTTACACGTTATTGCTTTTATAATTATTAAAAAGACATAAAATGGATAAAGAAGTAATTTCCTCAAATAATTGGCTTTCCTAGCTCACATTAGTAGGCGTCATCACGACTCCCGAGGAAAGAAAATTCGGGTCGTGACATTTATTCATTAGTTAGTCCCATAATTATATCTAATAATGTAACTCATCATTTATTTTTCTCACATAAATTATATTCTTTTCGTCCCAATTTATATGAAAGTGTTTGACTTGACAAGGAGTTTATAAAATAAAGGAAGTCGTTTCATACTTATGATCTAAAATAAATAATATCAAATAAACTTGTGTGGCTAGAAATTATCTCATTAAGGATAAAGAGAAAATTAAACTTGAATTATTACTAAATATAGAAAGGGGAATCACTAAAAAAGGAGTCACATAATTTGGGACAGAGGAAGTATATTTAAGTAAACCTTTTAACTTTTATGTGCACCAAAAAAGACTTCAGGTCACCTAAAAGATAACTAGCTAACTCTTGATTTGTTAAATTATTAACCAAATAAGTTAATTTACCGTAAATAAATTTCAAATGTCACTAGAAAATGGTATATAACATGAAACTGTAAAAGATGCTAATAACGTTGATAAAATAAGATGGACATAAGATAATTAAAAATTCATTACCAAAAAGTCAGGAATTTTAGCGACGAATAAATTTAGTAGCTAAAAAACAAAATCCAACGCTAATCCTATTTAGTGATGGATTACCGAAAGATTATCAAAATGTTATATTAGCTATGAATAATTTAGTAAAAAATTAACGATGAAGTTCATAACTAATTTCAGTTTTTTAATTGTGATTCTAGAGGGTACGAAGAGCCCAAGCCACATTTACCTTCTATATCTTTTGAAAATATAAGAACTAAAGAAAAAAAAAACAAAATATCTCATGTTTACAATTACAGTAGCCATAATCTGAGAATTTCAAACTAACGTATGGATACATGAGTTAGTACTCCTTTCTTAAATAGTAAATTTTAAATTTTTTATAATATTTTTTAAACTATTTATTACTAATTTTAAATATTATGATACAACTAATTTAATTTTGCTTTAGGTTTGTATATTTTCTTTGCTTAGCTTTAGTTAAATCTTTGGATGATCTCACTTAAAACTATTTTGTGGCTTAAATTAATTATATTATTTAACAATTTTCTTTTATTGGTCTTAAGCGTCGTGCTTCTACATCTGTTTCTTAGCATTATGCAAAAACGATATGCATTTTAGACATATCTCCTATATTTTGTTTGTCGATATTCTATACCCCCTCCATGTCCATAATAGATGATTTTTTTCCTTTTTCTTTGGTCTAAATTAAGTGTCCTTTGTATAATCAAGAAATAATTATTATTTTTTTCAAAATATTTTTTATTTACATATCTTTATGTATCAAGGTAACAATATACAAATTTTAATTAAGGATAATCTAGTGAATATATAATTTTTTTCTCTAGGAGTCTGTATCTTCTTAAGGGTTGTGCCAAAGCCCAAAGGCCAAAAAGTCACTTATTATGGACCGGAGGGAATGTATGTTTATTTTTACTAATCTCTAGTGAAAATGACTGTAGACCAAATCTTCCTCAAATATTTATTCAAAAAAAATAATTAATTAACTTAATAGCCGCTAACACAACCACTTAAATTAAAAAATAAAATTATTTATATATATATATATATATATATATATATATATATATGTGTGTGTGTGTGTGTGTGCGCGTTATGGTCATTTTATGTGTGTTACCATCTACAAATATCAATTAAAACAAGAAAATAGTAAGTAAACCATAAATTCAATCAGCTACTTGTGTAAAGATCCCTGTTAAAATCCCTTAAAGTATAAACAAGCCAAAAGAGGTTAAAAAAAGAAGGTACCTTTGATTAAAGAATTATTGGGAGAATTATGCGAGCATTCCTTTCCAAAGGATATGTAACATCCAGGATTTGAAAACATGAAGGAATACAATCCCTAAAACATTTTTGATCCAAATCACATGATACTTGTGAAGTAGAAATCAACGTTAGCAATATTACCATTGCCATCAATGGAATAACATTGTCATCAATCTTCTTTCCCATTTCTGACTGATTTTTTTATTTCCAGTTTATGTTCTTGTGGTTTGATATGATGGTTATGCTTATGCGGTCCAGAATGCGGTTGCATAATCGAAATGCGGACTGCATATTTACCGCAGAGTGAGGCAAAATATTAGTTAAAATTGAAGTCAGCTATGCGGTCAAAAATACGGTCGCATATTCAAAATGCGGACCGCATAGTCATCGCATAATCTCCTTTGAATTTTGTGAGTGTCAGTTCTGCGGTGCACTTTGCGACCGCAGAACGTGAATGCGAACCGCATTCTTATGCAGACTGAGTCAGAATGTTTAGTCTCTGGGGAGCATTTTGCGGTCCATTGTGCGGACCGCATGTTTACTCTATGATCGCAAATGCGACCGCAAATTTGATTCGGGGCTCCAATTTTTTAATTTTTAACCCGACCTCTCTATCGATATATTCGATATTATAGCTCATTTTAAGCATATCTTCTGAGACTATTAGAGAGAGAGAGAGAGGGTGTTAGAGGTGGAAAGTGTCTCCCATCATTCCCAAGAGGTGAGATTCATAACCTCAGCTCTTATTTCTACACTTAGATACATGGGGACAGTAGAGAAGTAATTCAAGAGTATAAGAATGATATTATCTACATGCATGTCAAACCATAGGAAGTGACCTAGCCGGTCTGGTCGTGACAGGACTTCGCTCGAGATGGCGGTGGTATTGAGAACAGTGGTGAACACGTGACAGAAATTGTATGAAAGATTATATGAATTGCTTCTTTTATTTGCCCATATTATTTGCTTGTATCTGTTTGATAGTTCTTTCTAGTAAAATGGTGCTTAGTTATACATACAAGTACGATTCAAATGTACTGACGTCCCTTTTATCGGGGGCGCTACATTCGTGTTATGATTGTAGGTGGCTCCATAGCGGATAGTGTCGATCGTGTGTAGCAGAGCATTTTTCTACTCGAAGTCTCGGTGAGCCTCTTTTCTTCCATGGGGCTATATGGTGTATCTTTTGTTATTATAGCTTTCCACTTTTGAGGTATAGCCGGGGCCTTGTTTTCGGCATAGTTAGCTTATCTGTTGTATCCTTAGAGGCTCCAAAGACACTAGTGTCGGTTATGTACGGGTGTTCGGGGAGTCCACTATATATGTTGTAATCCTAAACTTGTGATCTCTAAAAACTGTAACTCTTATAGAATCCTTGAAGCTAGATTATGCACGGTAAATCTTTGTGATATGAAATGAACCAGTGATGTAGTGTGCACCACTTATTCTCGTCTAAATTAATGAAAGGCATGGTTTCCATATTCATATTGATTTGGGGTAGAAAGTGTTTGGTAAGTCTTTCTCAGTCGGGTTCACTTGATTTAGCACCGGTCGCACCTCCCGAGGTTGGGGCGTGACAAACTTGGTGTCAGAGCCTAAGGTTTTAAAGTGTCCTAGGATGTCTTGGAGCCGTGTCTAGTAGAGTCCTTCTTATCGGTGTGTTATCGACCACATCTATAAGTTGGAGGCTATTTAGACATTTAGGAATAACACCCTTCTTTGATATTCTGGATCGTGCGGTGAAACTGTTTACTTCCTAATCGGTGTATCATTCAATCTTTCAGTAAATGGCACCTAAGAATAAGGCGATAATTGGCCAAGAAGCCAATGCCACCACAGGAGTAGTTGATGATTCGCTGATTGATGTTGCGGGTAAGGGTAGCCACCCTGCTATTACCCTATCGGATCCTTCTATTCCAGAAAAAACTACCTCAATCCCTACAACTACGGAGGGTACCACTATACCTCCCGTTGATGCTCCTGTCCCGCCTGTAGTCCCAGCTTTCGGTTCTGACATTTCTGATGGGGATCTTAGGGGAGCTATTCAAATATTGACTCAGTTGGTAGCCTCTCAGACCCAAAGGTCAAATATTGCACCCAGTTTATCCAGCCAGCCAGAGGATTCTGCTAGTTCCAGGGTAAACAGATTCCTTCAGTTAGACCCTTCGGTATTCACAAGTGCCAATCCAGAAGAAGACCCTCAGGACATTGTTGATGAATGCACAAGACCCTCAGGGTAATGCGTGTGACTGAGACAGAGGGAGTAGAGTTGGCTGCCTATCGTCTGAAAGGGGTGGCCTATTCATGGTTTGAGTTATGGAAGGACTCCCGAGAGGAGGGGCGCCCTCCGGCAAGGTGGAGTGAGCTTGCCGATGCTTTCATTGATCATTTCTTGCCCGCTGGGATAAGGGCAGCCCGGGCAGCAGAGTTTGAAAATCTAAGTCAAGGTAACAAAAGTGTATGGGAGTACCACATGGAGTTTGCCCGCTCGTCCAAGTATGGTATTCATATGTTGCCTACTATGGAGGATAGAGTGCGTCGGTTTGTTTAGGGTCTTAATCATTCTACTATTAATAAGGCTTCTATAGTAGAACTAAATTATGATATGAACTACAGGAGGATGGTAGCATTTGCTCAGGCCACAGAGGACCGTAAGATGAAGAACAGAATAGCGAGAGAGAGTAACAGCAAGGCCCAGTCTACGGGCAACATGAGAGAGTCGCTAGGTGGGGGAAGATCATCTTTTAGGGGAGGATCATCAGGACCATCCAAGTCTATTGTACAGTCTTCAGCCAGTGCACCGCTGTCAGGGCCCAGCTAGTAACAGTGGAGTCGTTTCAGGCCCGGTCAGGGCAACAGGGGATTCCACCAGCGAGGTTGGTCAGGGGAGAGGTTTCAGCAGCAGCAGAGATCTCCGTGTCCCAAGTGCGGGAAGATGCACTCGGGGGTCTGCTACATGGATTTGCCTATATGTTATGGATATGGGATGAGGGGCCATATTCAGAGGCATTGTCGTGCGTCTCGCCAGGGAACAGGTAGGGGCACAGCTCTGCCCTCCAGTCCAGCAGTTGCCACAGCTTCAGCCCCCTTTCTAGCTCGAGGTGCCCCAGCACTCACAGAGTGTGGTGCATCTAGGGGTGGCACACAGAGTTCGGGAGGTCCCAGCTGATTATATGCTATGAGTGGCCGCCAGACTACAGAGGCTTCTCCAGATGTTGTTACGGGTATGCTGACTGTCCAATCTCATGATGTGTATGCGTTTATTGACCCTGGTTCCACTTTATCCTATGTTACCCCATCTGTTGCTATACGATTCGGGATAGAACCGGAGAAGAACCATGAGCCATTCTCAGTATCTACCCCAGTTGGTAAGTTAATTTTGGCTGCTCGAGTTTATAGGGGTTGTGTTGTTACGGTGCGTGGTAGGTATACCATGGCCGATCTTATCGAGTTGGGAATGGTGGATTTCGACGTAATAATGGGAATGGTTTGGCTTTGATCATGCTTTGCCAAACTTGATTGTATGACTAGAACTATTAGACTTGAATTTCCTAATGAGCCCATCATTAAATAGAGGAGAGATAATGTAGTGCCTCGAGGTCAGTTTATTTCCTACCTTAAGGCCGCGAAAATGATCAAGAAGGGGTGTATCTATCATCTAGTTCGAGTTGCAGACACCAATGCCAAGTCACCTAGCCTTGATTCTGTACCAGTTGTGAATGAATTTCCAAATGTCTGAGCTCCCTGGGATTTCACCAGATAGGGAGATTGATTTTGGGATCGACATGATGCTAGGCACACAGCCCATATCGATTCCACCTTACAGGATGGCACCGGCAGAATTGAAAGAACTAAAGGAGAAATTGATGGATTTGTTAGAGAAGGGTTTCATACGGCCAAGTGTGTCACCATGGGGCGCACCAGTCTTGTTTGTAAGGAAGAAGGATGGATTGTTGCGGATGTGTATTGACTACGGACAACTTAACAAAGTCTCAATCAAAAACAAATATCCCTTGCCAAGAATAGATGACTTGTTCGATCAATTTCAAGGCGCTGCATGTTTCTCAAAGATTGACTTGCGGTCCAGGTATCACCAGTTGAAGATACGGGCGCGGGATATTCCAAAAACAGCTTTCAGAACCCGGTATGGGCACTTTTAATTTATGGTAATGTTTTTTGCGCTAACAAATGCCACAGCAGATTTCATGGACCTTATGAATCGAGTCTTCAAGCCCTTCGTAGACTCCTTTGTGATAGTGTTCATTGACGACATTCTAGTATATTCCCAAAGTCGGGAGGACCATGCTGGCCATCTAAGGACAGTATTGCAGACTCTTCAGCAACATCAATTATATGTGAATTTTTCAAAATGTGAATTCTGTCTTGAATTTGTCGCGTTCTTGGGTCATGTTGTTTCTAGGGAAGGAGTTATGGTTGACCCTCAGAAGGTTGCGGCAGTGAAGAATTGGCCTAGACCTACCACTCCAACTGAGATCTACAGTTTCTTGGGATTAGCTGGGTACTACAGAAGGTTTGTGGAGGGGTTTTCTACTCTCGCCTCTCCTTTGACAAAATTGACGCAGAAAGCAGTTAAATTCCAATGGTCTAATGCTTGTGAAAAGAGTTTTCAAGAATTGAAATCAAGGTTGACAACGGCACCGGTATTAGCCCTACCAGAGGGTACCGGGGGATTTGTGGTGTATTGCGATGCTTCGAGAGTTGGGCTCGGGTATGTGTTAATGCAATGGGGCAAGGTTATAGCCTATGCCTCTAGGCAACTCAAGAATCATGAGAAGAACTATCCAACCCATGACTTAGAGCTAGCAGCTGTGGTGTTTGCACTAAAGATTTGGCGACATTATTTGTATGGGGTCCATGTGGACGTATTTACCGATCATAAGATCCTTCAATATATCTTCAAGCAGAAGGAGTTGAACCTGAGACAAAGAAGGTGGCTAGAGTTACTCAAAGACTACGATATTGATATTCTCTACCACCTGAGAAAGGCTAATGTTGTGGCAGATGCGCTTAGTCAAAAATCTATGGGGAGTTTGACTCATTTGGGGGCCTATCGGAGGCCGTTGGCTAGGGAGGTTCACCAGCTAGCTAATTTGGGAGTTCGTCTGGCAGACTCTGATGAAGAAAGGGTAATTATACAGAATAGGACTGAATCGTCGCTTGTGGTAAAGGTAAAAGAAAAGCAATTCAATGATCCATTATTAGCATAACTGAAAGAAGGGATTCACAAACATAAGACCACAACTTTCTCCTTGGGCATGAATGATGGTACCCTACGGTACCAAAATCGCTTGTTTGTTCCTGATATCGATAGTCTTCGGGAAAGGATCATGGCAGAAGCTCACACATCTAGGTATTCTGTGCACCCAGGTTCTACAAAAATGTATCAAGATCTCAAGGAAATTTATTGGTGGAACAACGTTAAGAGGGATATGGCGGAATTTATGGCAAAATGTCCGAATTGTCAACAGGTAAAGGCGGAACATCAAAGGCCCGGTGGATTGACACAATGCATAGACATTCCAATGTGGATGTGGGAGATGATTAACATGGATTTTGTGGTAGGGTTGCTGCGCACTCCGTGCATGTTTGACTCAATTTGGGTGATCGTGGATCGACTCACGAAATCAGCGCACTTCTTGCAAGATAAATCTACCGACACAGCAGAACAATATGCTCAGTTGTATATACAAGAAATAGTCAGGTTGCATGGCACTCCAATCTCAATCATTTTGGATCGAGGGGCTCAATTCACAGCTAATTTTTGAAAGAAGTTTCAGAAGGGCTTGGGTATGCAAGTGAACCTTAGCACAGCTTTTCATCCACAAACTGATGGGCAAGCAGAGCGGACTATTCAGACGCTTGAGGACATGTTGCATGCTTGTATCATTGATTTCAAGGGGAGTTGGGATGACCATTTTCCACTCATAGAATTCCCTTACAACAACAGCTTTCACGCTAATATTTAAATGGCACCGTTTGAAGCATTGTATGGTAAGAGATGTAGGTCTCCCATCGGGTGGTTCGAGGTTGGCGAAGCGGAATTGATAGGGCCGGACCTCGTGCACCAGGCCATGGAGAAAGTCAAGCTTATTAAAGAAAGGTTGAAAATTGCGCAAAGTCGCCAAAAATCTTACTCGGATATGCGTCGTAGAGATTTGGAGTTTAAAGAAGATGATTGAGTATTCTTGAAAGTTTTCCCTATGAAGGGTATCATGCGGTTTGGAAAGAAGGGAAAATTGAGTCCAAGGTATGTGGGACCATACAGAATCATTCAGAAAATTGGTCAGGTGGCATACAAGCTCGAGCTGCCGCCCGAGATGTCATTGGTACACCCAATTTTACATATGTCTATGTTAAGGAAGATAGTAGGGGATCCGTCCTCCATTGTGCCAGTTGAGACTGTTTAGGTAAATGAAGAGCTACCGTATGAAGAGGTCCCAGTTTCCATTCTTGATAGGCAAGTTTGAAAACTGAGGAATAAGGAAATTACATCCGTGAAAGTATTATGACGGAATCAGCACGTAGAGAAAGCTACTTGGGAAGCTGAGGATAAAGTGAAGAAGAAGTATCCACACTTGTTTGAATGATCATGTAATAACTCTTATGCGTTTAGCTCCTTCGAAATCGTATTTGTTGGCTGGATTTATGTAAAACCGTCCTCTTTTTGGTAATATGGTTGCCTATATGGCCATGGTTGATATTGTGCCAGTTATACTATGCTTATGAATATGTTTATGCTGTTATGGTATGTTTCTGGGGCTCTCTAACAGGTGGGTAAGTCCTAGATACGAAGGAAACTCTGACAAAATTTTTGGAAATGTAGGGAGTTAGCTAAATTTGGGGACTGCCAACCTGTTTTGGATTGCGAAGAGGGGAAGATTGCACTAAGACTATTAATAAATTAACCTTGATCCTCATTCGAGGATGAATGATATTAAGTGGGGGAGGATGTAAGGCCCCGTGAAATCCCTACTCAAAAACCTGGTTTTCGTGGTGACAAGTTAGGAGCATGTGTTAACAATTCATAAATATACTTCGCGGCGCGAACATTTTTGGATTGAATAATGCATTAATAAGTCAAGAATAAGTTTTTAGAAAAATGCAAGAAATGCGGTCTAGAATGCGGTTGCATAATCGAAATGCGGACTGCATATCTGCCGCAGAGTGAGGCAGGATGTTGGATAAAATTGAAGTTAGCTATGTGGTCAAAAATGCGGTCGGATAATCAAAATGCGGACCATATAGCCGTCGTATAATCTCCTTTGAATTTTGTGAGTGTTAGTTCTGCGGTGCGCTTTGCGACCGCAGAACGTGAATGCGAACCGCATTCTTTCTGCAGACTGAGTCAGAATGTTTAGTCTCTGGGGAGCATTTTGCGGTCCATTATGTGGACCGCATGTTTACTCTGCGATCGCAAATGCGACCGCATATTTGACTCGGGGCTCTAATTTTCTAATTTTTAACCCGACCTCTCTATCGATATATTCGATATTATAGCTCATTTTAAGCATATCTTCTAAGACTATTAGAGAGAGAGAGAGAGAGAGAGAGAGAGAGAGAGGGTCTTAGAGATGGAAAGTGTATCCTATCAAATTCTCCTTGAGCCTTGCTAAAACATTAAAGAAAATCAAGTGAAGACACCTAAATTTTCATTCCCAGAGGTAAGATTCATAACCTCGGCTCTTATTTCTACACTTAGATACATGGGGCCAGTAGAGAATTAATTCAAGAGTATAAGAATGATATTATCTACATGCATGTCAAACCATAGGAGGTGACCTAGCCGGTCGGGTCATGACCGGACTCTGATCGAGATGGCGGTGGTATTGAGAACAGTGGTGAACACGTGACAGAAATGTCCTAATCTATGTTGTGGAAATTGTATGAAAGATTATATGAATTACTTCTTTCATTTGCCCATATTATTTGCTTGTATCTGTTTGATAGTTCTTTCTTGTAAAATGGTTCTTAGTTATACATACCAGTACAATTCAAATGTACTGACGTCCCTTTTGCCGGGGGCGCTACTTCGTGTTATGATTGTAGGTGGCTCCATAGCGAGTAGTTCCAATCGTGTGTAGCGGAGAATTTTTCTACTCGAAGTCTCGGTGAGCCTCTTTTCTTCCATGAGGCTATATGGTGTATCTTTTGTTATTATAACTTTCCACTTTTGAGGTATAGCCGGGGCCTTGTTGCCAGCATAGTTATGCTTATCTGTTGTATCCTTAGAGGCTCCAAAGACACTAGAGTGTGTTATGTACGGGTGTTCGGGGAGTCCACTATATATGTTGTAATCCTAAACTTGTGATCTCTATAAACTGTAACTTTTATAGAATCCTTGAAGCTAGCTTATGTACGGTAAATCTTAATATGAAATGAACCAATGATGTAGTGTGCACCATGTATTCTCGTCTAAATTAATGAACGGCATGGGTTCCATATTCATATTGATTTGGGGTAGAAAGTGTTCGGTAAGGCTTGCCCAATCGAGTTCACTTGATTGAGCGCCGGTCGCACCTCCCGAGGTTGGGGCATGACAGAAAGACCCGAAAAAAATCGTGATTGAAAAATTTGACATTTGTTGGTTTGGTTTGGTCTATTTTCACGAACCTAAAACTGATCCGGTCGTGATAGCGCTTAAGGTGAAACTAGGCCAGCCGACACAAACCCCAAAACCAACCAGAAATTCATTGTAAGTCATTTTTAAGCCATTAATTAGCTAAAATCCCACATTATAAGTTAAAATAAGCAGTGCATAAATATAACAAAAGTCCGACATCGGGGTGTCACTAGTCATGAGAAATTACAAACTCATCAAGGAACAAGAAAGGACAACATAGTCCGAAAATAAAATACTACGACAGTATGAATAAGATAGGAAGGAGAAGCACTGGGTTGCGAATGCCAAGCAGCTACCTAGTCAACTCTGGAGACCTGTTGGAAGACTGATCAGCACTCACTATCACGTCCCGAGACTCCTAGATCTGCACACAAGGTACATGGAGTAATATGAGTACGCCAACTCAGTCAGTAATAAAAGTAAAAGCAGTTGAGCAGTAAGAAAAACAGGTAATTTCACGTCATAGCACTATAGCAAAACAATATATGCCCAGAACAATACACTAAATCAATAAAACTCGTAAAAATAACTCAATTCAGTAAAACTTTTTAAAACAACTTTCAATAGTTTCAAACAAGTGATGAAAACATGTCACGACCCTAACCCCGAACCCAGTCGTGATGGCGCCTCTCGTGAAGACAAGCCAGCCAATTAAACCCAATTCACCTTTTAAAATTGTTAAACAACATAAAAGCAGTCTAAACATGATTTAATGATCATAAGCAACGGAAATACAACCCGACATAGCCCTAACCGGGATATCACAAGTCACGAGCATCTTCTAGGGTATAAATACAACTAAAAAGTCTGAAATGTACAAGAAGCAGACTAATGAAATGAAGGGGGGAGAAAAGCGGTGCTGCGAACGCCGGCAGCTACCTTGCTAAACTCCGTTGACTCTACCTAATACCCACTATCGGGTTCATAAATACCTGAATCTGCACACAATGTGCAAGGAGTAAAGTGAGTACTCCAACTCAGTGATTAACAAATGTAAATAAAGACTGAAGGCAAGAAATCAAGTAAAACATATCAGGATGATGTATAGAAGCAGTTCAAAACCAGTAAGAAAGCAGTAAAGCTGTAAAATCTCTTCAAAATATCTTAGCTCAATTTAAATTTCTTTGAAAATGACTTTTTCAATAGTTACGCAAATGAATGCAAAATTATTAGTGTATATAAGCATAGAAATTCGCCTCTCGGGCACAATACCATAGCTTAACAGGTAAATGAAAAGGAAATATGAAAGATAAACACGTAAAGGTTTGCCCCTCGGGCACAATGTCAACAACTCCACCCCTCGGACAATATCTGAGAACAATATTAGCCCCTCGGGCAATCACAAAGAATGGTACCAAACCTTCGGGCAATCACATAGAAAAATACCAGCCCCTCTGGCTATCACATAGAACAATATCAACATTTCGGGCTATATCTCACATCACAATGGGTACCCGCGCTGACTAGGGGTGTACAGACTCTAGGAGGGGCCCCTTACGGCCCAAGCGCAATATCAAGATCTCGGACCCTCGGCGTCATAATCAAATCAGAATCTCACTATGCTCAGCCCTAAATATTATTTGAAATATCATTTCAAGTGTTAAAGCAAAATAAACTTGGCTATATTTTGAAAATAGAGCAGAATAATATGACTAATTTTAAGTATAAAGTCAAACAGTGAGGAAATATCGACAAAACCCCCCGAAGGTTTCAAATAGTTAGCACGAAGCCCAAATATGGCATTCAGCCCAAATCAGGATGATAGCAAATACGTTTTAGTCAAATACGCGGTAAAATCATCAAACAAGACGGACCAAGTCACAATCCCCAATAGTGCACGACTCCACGCTCGACATCAAGCATGTGCCTCACCTCAATATAGCACTAAGATGTGCAATCCAGGGTTTCAAACCCTTAGAGCATCATTTACAGTTATTACTCACCTCAAACCAGCTGAATCTCTAGCTTGCAACATCTTTTCCCCTCAAGTTGGCCTCCACGCGCGTCGAATCTATCAAAAATCAGAACGAGAACATCAAAATTTGCTAAGGGAACGAAGCCCAAGCGAAAACAATCAATAAAGGGCACAAATCCCGAAATTAGAAAACCCCGAGCACCAGGACTGCTTCTCAAACTCAAAAATTTTCACATCATTTTCCTTATCTCCCCACGAGTCTATGCATATCAAAAATACCAAAATCAGAGTCCAAATGACCCCTCAAATCCTCAATTTAAACTCAAGCTCTAATCGTCCACTTTTTAGCCCTTAAATTCCTTTAATTTCAGTCTTAATCCATGAAATATCACCATAGAAATGTGTTTTAGATCTAAAATTATTACCATAACGAATTTCCCTTGAAATCCCTCTTACAAATCGTCCAAAAGCTCTCGCGCCGAAGTCAAAAATGGTGGAATAACTCAAGCTCGCGAAATGAGATAACTTATGTGTTCTGCCTTGACCTTTCCGCATCTACGATATAATGCGCTTCTACGTTACCACATATGCGACCAAACCACCGCTTCTATGGTCCTTCACATAAAACCCAAAATCGTATCTGTGATAGGACTTCCGCATCTGTGGCTTCGCAGATGTGACAACTTGACCGCATCTGTGGCTTCGGCACACCTGACCAACTTTCGCTTCTGTGGCCAACTCTCCACTTATGCGGCGCCGTACCTGTGGTCCCCAAACCGTAGGTGCGAAAATACAAGAAGCAGCAATATCAGTTGTTGAAACACAATTCCAATTTCTCCGTTAACCATCTGAAATCACCCTGAGGCCCCCGGGACCTCACCCAAAAGCACAAACATGACCCAATACCTTATTCAAACTTGTTTCAATCATCAAAATACCTCAAACAACATCAAATCTACCAAATCACATCGGATTCAAGCTTAAGTTTCCAAAATCTTCTAAAATACATTTTTGGTCAAAAATCCAATCAAACCATGTCCGAATGACCTGAAATTTTACACACACATCCCAAATGACACCACGAAGCTGCTTCAACTCTCCAAATTTCATTCTGACATCGATATCAAAATCTCACCCATCACCCAGAAAATACCAAAATCTCAATTTTGCCAATTCAAGCCTAAACCTTCCACGGACCTCCAAAATGCATTTCGATCACGCTCCTAAGTCCCAAATTGCCTAACGAAGCTAACCAAATCATAAAAATTCTAATCCGAGATTATATACAAACAAGTCAAACCTTTTCCAATTTTAAGTTTTAAACTGAGAGTTGTTCTTCCAAATTCATTCTGATTACACTAAAAACCAAAACTAACGATTTACATAAGTCATAATATACCACACGGGATAAGTCATGCCTGAGAACTGGAGATCTAAGTGCAAAAGCTTAAAACGATCGGTCGGGTCATTACATCCTTCCCTACTTAAACATATGTTCATCCTCGAACGTGCCCAGAGTTGTTCCAAAAGCCAAACAATTGCTGAATAACATCACCATGCACATACTCGGGGATGATCCCACATCACCCTACTCATATAGGTCTGATAACACAATATAACTGAAATCTCACAATCCATCCTAGTCCATAAACTATAGAACCACATTTCTACTTCTAAATCATCAAAAACGATCAAAATCTCACATTAATACTGTGAATGAGTCTGAACAAGCTGTAACAAGCCATATCTGCTATCTTAGGTGCAATCACATGATATGCCATATAACTTAAACACTTGTAGTGATAACTTTTAATCATAGCAGCTGCACACACCATACGAATACTGTAACACCCCGTAAATTAGACTTAGGTATGAATGAGTTAAAGGAGTAGTAAGGTTATATTTTGAACATGCGAAGTCCATCGGGATGATTATGAGTAAAATATTGTTTCAAAATCAATAGGGAAAGATAGGTGCGTAAGATATGGCCAAATCGACTATGTTTGCAGAATGTCTGTCTTCCATCAAATGTTAGTAAAAATGTGTAAGGAATTGGGGAAAATACAAAGCACAAAAGTTTTAGGCCTTAGAAATAGATTTCCAATAATATATTATGGAGCCCAAACGGATCTCTGTGCAAACAGTGATGCACGTTTTACAAAATAGTACGCGACATGCGCGCCGGTAGCGCGGCCACGCTAATTTTGAGGTAGTGTTATTGCCGTTTAGTGCGGTCAGTAGCGCGGGCAAGCCTCCAGTAGCGCGGGCGCACAAGTAGGGGTCATTTTAAAGCTATATTTCATCCCCCCAAAGCCCCAAAAAATAAAAACTTGCTCTAGAAAAGGAAACTCTCAATAACCTAACTCCTTAATGGTCCTTCCACCACCCAAGGTAAGTTCTAATGGTTATTATATGTTAATTTCAACTTCCCAACATCTTATTAACATGGGTAAACCCTCCATATCATTAGATATGCGATAGGGATATCATTGTTGAGAGGAGAAACCCTAGAACTTGAATTCAAGGAGATTGAACATCAAAAAGGTAATATCTTCACCCTCTAACTAATTCTACCATTGGTTTGATTATTATAAACACTAGTTCATGAGATATGAGTAGATAGGTTTGATAGAAAAGCATGAACGATTATAGGGTTGGGGTTTTGGGTGTTGATTATTTGTTAAGAGTGTTGTTTACCTTATGGGTGATGAAGAATAATGTTGATAATAACCATTTGAGACTTAAGAATTTATTTAGGAGCAAGAGAATGGGTTATTGGTTGTATAAACACCATTAATAAGGGCTACGAAGCTTTATGTCACCAAGTGTTTGATAAAATACCTAAGTGACCAAAACATGACTATTGTTGCTAATTTGGAATCCCTTTGACTTGTATTGATATAGATTAAAGTTGAAAGGGTCGGCGAATGTTGCATTATGCTCAAGAGCAGGAAGTTAAGGTATGTGAGGCTAACTCTCTATGTTTGGTAATTCTAATGATTCTCCCTACACTGCGTTTCTTTTATGACGTCACTAATTGCCCCAGAAATATAGTTAAGCCTAGCTCCTTGAATAGTTGTAGAACTTCTATTCTCTAGATTCATAACTCGTTCATGAATTTCATTCTGAACGTCGTGAGCTCAGTTCGTATTCATTATAGACTTGGGTTTGATGCCCCCGAGTTATAGTATAGATTCCTCAGTATGCCATAAACAGTTGAAGTTTTGGCGTTCATAATCAGTTCAAGAATACATGTCTCAGTCTAGTCCTATTCAGTATTCCAGTATTATGTAACTTAGTGTGATCTAGTATTTCAGTATCATGTAACTCAATGTAATTCAATATTTCACTATCATGTATTACAGTATGATTCTCAGTTCCTGAATGTTGAACACCTGTATTTGGGCCTGATGCCGTAGTTTATATGCTTTATTCATACTTGGGCCTGAGGCCGTAGTTTATGATTGATGCATGTTTGGGCCAGAGGCCGTAGTTTATGATGTATGCATTTTTGGGCCTGAGGCCATAGTTATGTATACGTATACATGGTCCTAAGGCCGTAGCTTGTGCATATATATATTGGGCCCGAGGCCATAGCTTATTCAGATACATAGTTGTTCATCATTAAAAAGGGAGTATTCATATCCTTACTTCATTTATTCAGTTCAGTTATCAGTTATCAGTTTAGTTGTCAGTTATCAGTTATCTTTTCAGTTATCAGTTATTAGATCAATTATTAGTTATCAGTTATCTTTTCAGTTGTCATTTCAGTTTCAGTTTCAATAGTTAACATTCCAGTTATCAATTATTAGATTAGTTTTAGTTTCAGCATATATAATTGTTTCTTTCAGTTGCTTTACATACTAGTACAATTCAAATGTACTGACATCAATTTTGCCCGGGTCCTGCATCTCACAATGCAGGTGATGATTTACAGGTTAATGATTCTGAGTGCTAGGATTCTCGTACCAGCTATTTGGTGATCCGAATTCTTTCAGGGCATTATCATTACCTTACAGTCTTCAATATTTTCACATAGTCAATGTTTTCAATATTTCATTAGAGGCTTTATAGACTAGAGTAACAGTTAGACAGAGTCACATGTTTTTCATATTAAGCTATGTTGGCTACAAATATGTTTCAGAATTGTATTAGTATTTTCGCGCTTTGATTTATATCATCCAGACTTTCAGTATATCAGCATGTGTTAGTTTATCTTCTGCATTTAGTATGTTATGATATCACATGTTGATTCAGCCAGCCAGCTGGTTCACTTGGTCACATGTACTTAGGCACCGAGTGTCGTGTTACGTCCAGGCCCAGGTTCGGGGCGTGACAAAGCTTGGTATCACAGCACTAGGTTCAAGAGTCTTAGGGAGTCTATAAAGCCGTGTCCAGTGGAATTTCCTTTATATGTGTATACCAGCCACTCATATAAATGGTTAACTACCAACACATTCAGGATTATCTCACTTCTTTCTACTCTAGATTGTGTCATAGAGCTTAGAGCCATAGTTAACCTTCTCTTCCTATCGAATTCCAAACGTATTGGATCCCCAAGCGACTCGCAGGAGAAACCTAAATTCCTAGAGAGGATAACTGCCCATTGGGGTATAATTATGGAGTATAAGTTGGTAAATTTTAGACTTGAGAGGATATTAAAGTGGGATGCCATTGATAGTAGTACAGATTCGAGAATGACCTTAGCAGAAAGTACAGAAGCAGTTATCTTGTTTTGTGGTTATCAGTTTACCTCAGTTACCAGTCATACAGTCTTTTAGTTAGCAGGTTCATGGTTATTCAGTAAGCTATTTATTTGTTACTCAGTTACCAGATTTCCAATTTTTAGTGTATCAAAATTTTTGGAGACTTGTTAATATACACTTAATCATATGGATGCTCAAAGAAAATGTAAGTAACAGTGATTATAGAAAATCTTCGCATGTTTTAGTGATTAAGACCCAAGAATTGCCGGATAGTGGAGTAAATGATTTATCAGATGATGATATACTTTGAAGGATACGTTTGTACATGGTAGTGTATTCGTATGTGTTTTACCTCCTATAACAATTTCATTTTTTAATTTTTGGAAATGGAGCCACAAGTTGGATGATGATAGTTCATATGCCAGACCCTAAAATTGGTCACTATAGTTTTGGACGGGAAATGGCCTAAGTGTAAAATACCTAGGAGTCAGAATCGTTTGTTATTACCAAAGATGTAATTTCGTACAACTCATGCGAATGACTAGAAGATATGGTGTATGCAATGAGAACCAAGAGCAGCCAATATTGAATTTCAGGGAATGATTTTATTTTGCTTATATATATTCAAATCAGAACTAGAAGTACCACGTTAGTAAGCTACAATAAGAAGCAGCTATTGATATAAGATAAAAGATATGGTAGTTCCCCCTTAGGTTATGTGACTAAGTGATTACCCAGGATGTTTATAGTATGATATGATTTAGTATTGTATAGAAAGTTTGGGGTTAGATATTCCAATTTCATTTAAGGTAGATGAATTCCCGAAGTGTGATCCATGCACATAGTTTAGAAAAAAAGGGATAGTATGCGATCGTAGAACAAGGCCGGATGGTGAGGGAAGTTAGAATAATCCTATGCTTCACTTTAGTTATTCAAAGCAGGAGAAGAAAATATGATGCTAGAAAGTGGTAAGTAAGAAGGATAGTAAGTAAGTTTTGAGTTGATATAATGAACTAGCAATTTCAGCAGAGCTAGTAGAGGTACAATTTGATCTACTTAGTAAATTTAACAATAGTGAGTGGATGAAAGTTTGAAATACCGAAAGTGTGCTAGAATCCAAAGAGTTTAAGTTAAATCCGAAGTACAGTGATAGTGAAAAACAATCAGCTACCAATAAGAGAGAAAACTATAGAAGAATAGCCATTAGGAATTATCGAAATGTGGTTTCTCCATGATTGACAGTGTGCGCAGAGTTAAATTATTAAGAGTGTGTATGATAGTTGTGAATACATTAGCTTTCTGTTATGTGAATAATTTAGTTTTCCCTAGTAAGAAAGATTTCTCAGAAGTAAGTTTGAAGATGGGTCGCCATTGGCATAAAGTGCAAAGAATTGCAAAAAATAAGGAAAGTAATTTGGATCCCAACAAAAAGAGAAGGATCTGCAAGTATAAGACCTTTGGTCTAAGGGGGTAATGTGAAAACCATCAATAAGTGCAGTTAGAGATCTAAAACTCGAATAGTAGCATGGGATATGAAAAAGAAAATCAGTTCGGTAATGAGGGAAAATTGTATAATTAATACAAGGACTATGTCTACCATGTGTAAGAAAAATAAAGTGAGTAGAATGATCACCGAGTTTAGTCATTGATGTTAAAGAGATCACAGAAAGCTATAAAATCATGCCAGTTATGTATCACGAGGGTAGTGTCATTGTACGAGACTCTAGTCTTCGGAGTACTGGTTAAAGACATAGCTCACAACAATTCTATAAGTGTTTTAAGGAAATTATTAAGAAGATAAAGTGTGGGAAGTATAACTCATGATTGAGATAGATAAGAGAACTCTAGTAAAAGAAGTTGACCAGCCAAGATAGGAGTTCGACTTCGAACCCTAAAGTTGACGGAGTTGTTGTATAGAACAGGACTTGTTCCCTCTTAGTAGCCATTGAGAAGGAGAAACAATTTGATGATCCCTACGTGTTGTAGTTGAAAGAGGAGATTCACAAGTATACGACAATGGCTTTTGAATAAGGGGGAGATGATGCGACTTTGGGGTACTAGGACAGATTGTGTGTCCCAGACATAGATGGACTTAAAGAGGGAAGATCATGTTAGAAGCCCATAACTATAGGTATTCTTTCCATCCATGTTCCCAAATATGCATCATGACCAAGGAGATTTTTATGTTGAACGACATGAAAAAGAACATCGTAACCTTTATGGCCAGGTAGAGCATTTTATTTAAACAGTTGAGGATATGTCCTTGAAGTTAAGAGTAATTGGGATGATCACATACCTCTCATTGACCTTGCTAATAATAACACCTACCATTTTAGTACCAAGATGGCATTGTGTGAGACTCTATATGGGAGAAGGTGTAGATCGCCAATTGGTTGGTTCAAGTTGGTAATTGGGTGCTTCTGAAAGTTTTGCCTATGAAAGCCATTATGAGATTTGAGAAGAAGGGAAAGTACAGTCCCTACTATATTAGGCCATATAGAATCTTGTGAAGGATAAGTCTATTAGCTTATGAGTTGGAGTTGCCACCAGAATTGGTGGTGGTACATCCAGTAGTTCACGTGTCATATTATAACATTCAAGTTTCTAGTACTCAGATACACATGTCAGTTCAATACTCAGACACTCATGTTAGATACTCATGTCACTCTAATACTTAGATATTCATGCCAGCTTAGTACTCTGATATTGATGTTAGTTCAATACTCAAATATTCATGCCAGCTAAAATATCCATATATCCATATTAGTTCATTATTCATGTATCCATGGCAGATCAATATCACTCAATCGAGTAGTCATTCAGCTCAGTATCAGAAGAGTTCAGTAATCAGGTATTCATCCAGTTTAGTATGCAAGTATAAATGAAAGTTCTTGTTTCCACCAAACCCATTTAAGTTCAAGAGTTAGCAGAAGTTACAATCAAGACAATCATTCGAGGACGAATGATCCCATGGGGGAGATAATGTAACAACCCATAAATTCGAATTAGGTATGAAAGAGTTAAAGGAGTAGTAAGGTTATATTTTGAACATGTGAAGTCCCATTGGGATGATTATGGGTAAAATAGTTTTTTTCAAAATCAAGATGGAAAGATAGGTGCATAAGATTTGACCAAATTGATTAAGTTTTCAAAGTGTTTGTCATCCATCATGTTTTAGTGAAAATGTGTAAGGAATTGGGGAAACTGTGAAGCTTGAAAGTTGTACGCCTTCAAAATAGCTTTCCAGCTATACATTATGGAGCCTGAACGGATCTCTTTTCGAAAAGTTATGCACATTGCACAGAACAGTATGCGATATGAGCACCGGTAGCGTGCCCATTAGCGCGGCCGCGCTAATTTTGAGGCAGTGTTACTACCATCTAGCTCGGTCAATAGCGTGGGCGCGCTAGTGGGGGGTTATTTTAAATCTATATTTATTTCCCCACAGCCCCAAAATATAAAAACTTGCTCTAAAAAAGGGGAACTCTCAAAAACCTAACTCCTTAAGGGTCCTTCCACCACCCAAGGTAAGTTCTACTGGTGATTCTAAGTTAATTTCAAGTTTTCAACATCTTATTAACATGGGTAAACCGTCCATATTATTAGATATTCGATTGGGACATCATTGTTGAGAAGAGAAACCCTAGAACTCGAATTCAAGGAGATTGAACGTCAAAAAGGTAATATCTTCACCTTCCAATTGATTCTAGCATTGGTTTGATGATTATAAAACATAGTTCATGAGATATGAGTTGATGGGTTTGATAGAAAAGCATGAACTATTATAGGGTTGGGGTGTTGAGTGTTGATTATTGGTTAAGAGTGTTGTTTACCTTATGGGTGATGAAGAATAATGTTGATTATAACCATTTGAGACTTTAGAATTTATTTAGGAGCAAGAGAATGGGTTATTGGGTGTAGAAACACCATTAATAAGGGCTATGAAGCTTTAGCTCACCAAGTTTTTGATAAAATACCTAAGTGACCAAAACATGACTATTGTTGCTAATTTGAAATCCCTTTGACTTGTATTGATATAAATTAAAGTTGAAAGGGGTGGCGAATGTTGTATTATGCTCAAGAGCAGGGAGTTAAGGTATGTGAGGCTAACTCTCTATGTTTGGGAATTCTAATGATTCTCCCTACACTACATTTCTTTTACGATGCCACAAATTGCCCCAGAAATATAGTTAAGCCTAGTTCCTTGAATAGTTGTGGAACTTCTATTCTCTAGCTTCATAACTCGTTCATGGCTTTCATTCTGAACGTTGTGAGCTCAGTTCAAATTCATTATAGACTTTGGTTTGATGCCACCGAGTCTAACTATAGATTCTTCAGTATGACATAAACAGTTGAAGTTTCAGTGTTCGTAATCAGTTCAAGAATACATGTCTCAGTCTAGTCCATTTAGTATTCCAGTATTATATAACTCGGTGTGATCCAGTATTCCAGTATCATGTAACTTAGTGTAATTCAGTATTTCACTATCACGTATTGCAGTATAATTCTCAGTTCCTGAATGTTGAACACCTGTATTTGGACCTGAGGTTGTATTTTATATGCTTTATGCATACTTGGGCCTGAGGCCGTAGTTTATGCTATGCATGTTTCGGCTTGAGGCCGTAGTTTATTCTTAATGAATTTTTGGGCCTAAGGTCGTAGTTATGTATACGTATACTTGGTCCTGAGGCCGTAGCTTGTGCACATATATATTGGGCCCGACGTCGTATCATATTCAGATAAACAGGTTGTTCATCATTCAGAAGAGGGAGTATTCATATCCTTACTTCGTTTATTCAGTTTAGTTATCTTTTCAGTTACCAGTTTAGTTATCAGTTATCAGTTATCTTTTTAGTTATCAGTTATCAAATCAGTTATCAGTTATCAGTTATCTTTTCAGTTATCACTTCAGTTTCAGTTTCAGTTTCAATAGTTAACATTTCGGTTATCAATTATCAATTCTGAGTTACCAACTTAGTTTCAGTTTCAACATTTATAATTCTTTCTTTCAGTTGCTTTACATACAATTCAAATGTACTAACGTCCCTTTTCTCGGGGCCTGCATCTCACAATGCAGTTGATGATTTACTGGTTAATGATTCCGAGTGCTAGGATTCTCATACCAGCTATTTGGTGATCCGAATTCTTTCAGGGCATTATCATTACCTTACAGTCTTTCGTATTTTCACACAGTCAATGTTTTCAATATTTCATTAGAGGCTTTATAGACTAAAGTAACAGTTAGACAGAGTCACATGATATTCATATTAAGCTATGTTGGCTACAAATATATTTCGGAATTGTATTAGTATTTTCGCACTTTGATTTATATCATCCAAACTTTCAGTATATTAGCATGTGTTAGTTTATGTTCTGCATTTAATGTGTTATGATACCACATGTTGATTCAGCTAGCCAATTGGTTCGCTCGGACATATTTAGTCAAGCACCGGGTGCCGTGTTACGTCCAGGCCTAGGTTCGGGTCGTGACAAATACCAATAGAAAAATTCTTATCAACTGAAGTCTCATCCCAACACTTTCATATACTGCCAATGATCACTAAAACAAGTAGTAAGCAATAACCATTTCCCAGATCAATCATTCATGAAGACACTTCTCCTTTGATGAATACCATAGCAAATTTCTGAGCCGAAGCTCGATATTAACCTTCCAACATGCTAAAGTCAAATCCGTTCGTGTTTATTGATGATTCCGATGATCTGCTCTAATCCAACACATAACTTTGGTGATATGACACATTTAATCCAACACATAACTTTGATGATTCCAATGATCTGCTCTAACCCAATCATTCCACGAAAAATATTCTAAAATTCCTCTGTGTCACCAAGCAAACACAAATAATAGCAGTCAATCTAACAAGAAAGCACTGCAAAACTACCGAAGTACCATCAACTTAACCACATTGCCTTTCCTGAAACATATACACTCGTCAAATCACTCCAATTAGCAATACCATTTCCCAAATCTTTTGAACATCATCCCTCTAATCATCTTAAGCTCGTTTCTCTAATCATATGAAACTGCCCGTGTTGCCTAAGAATTTTTATGAATTTTCATTCAGAACTGAACCGTAACCTTAAACACGCAAATCTTAAATCCTCGACATCCTACCGCATATACTATACCATCCTAGGATAACATGAGAACTTCATCTCCCTTCCGAGCCACAAATATCTACATACTCAACTAGTCAAGAACTTTCCATTGATCCCATCTAGAAGAAAATCACTATATGTCCCATGCTCCTCATGGCCATAGAAAATATACATCTCCAACAGAGGCAGAAACCATTAAGAACTCTCTAAGTTCCCCTTACACCAACCAGACCTGCCACGGCTGAATCCTTCTAGCTCAACCAAGCTACGTAAGCCATCAAAACCTAAGAGCATTGCCGCAAAATACCTATAGGAGTTCATTACCCCGTACACACCCAAGGAACTAATCATATCCTTACCATACTGATCCAGCCTACTACCAAGCTATCTCATCTATCCGAGTTTCTTTCTAATTTACCTTCAACTTGATATCCCTCTTGTTGTAGTACCACAATTTCTTAACCCGGACTTAACACACGAGACCCAAGCATAAAACCACATTGTCTAAGGCTCATAAGTCGCTAAGCACTCTATTAAATGTTTTCCAAAAGCACCACGTTCAAAATACCTACCCAGAAGGGACTTCCTGCGAATCTGGAACCATTACCTTCCTAATACTGATATATATAGAACTCCATAATTGATATAGATTTACCACAGGTCTTGACATCTTCCAATGAAAGTTCATTTTTTAGCCACCTAAACAACTTGGAGATACTCAACTGATACATGTAAAATCTTGAACCCATTAGAACCATTCTCGAGTGCTTTCCACTCTATGCAAACTGCAATTAGTCTGATCAAACGAACTGAATAACTCGCGCCTCATTAGCACTCTGACACGGCAGAATGTACCCTCATTCTAGTACAACCAAGCAACTTCCTGCTCTATGCACCGAGCATTCTTGCCAACAACAACTCAAGACATGCCGTGATTCTCACACACTTATGAAGCATAATATAACCTTCATCAAAATTCTCCTCTACTCGAGTCATCCTCAGTCTCAACCTCCGTAGGCCATAAGTGATTCTCATGAATGTCTCAAATTGGTACCAACATAGCACATAACCGTGCAATTAACTAATCAATAGCAGACTCCCCCACTTGGCTCGAAGAAAAAAAACAAAACTCACTCGATAACGCATAACGCATATACTATATTGCCGCCATAATAACATAGTGAGATTAAACTCAAATCCTTTGTAAGCTTGTGAAAACACAGATCTTCTAGTACTTTAAATCTCCTGTACATCTCGCATTCACTCTCGCAACAATTACACCCACTCTTTTAAGAAACCCAATTTAAATTACAACACATATCTTGCACTTGCAAATGAGATCTTCCAACAGACAACATAAGATCACACAAACTTCCGAACACTCCGCAAGAGATAACCTACCTGCTCCCCTCAAACTAACCTTTACGCATGCCTCCCACCGTCATGAAATTTATGCAGTCACTTAGTCTTCCTGAGTTTGAACTCATACCGCAACATGAAATTTAATTCACTCCCACTAGGAAACATGAAAAGATTCTTCACACACCCATAAATCAGGCTTATACCTCGAATCAAGATGGAATTCAAGCACCTAATAGTTATATTATCCTCCAGTAGACCTTTATCGTCACTTCCAAATCATATGGATACATCTCGCAGTACTAACATACTCATCACATAGCCATCCAGCCGTCACTTCCACTAATATGGACAATACCGAACATATAAGTTAAAAAACACTTGATCACACAATCAGCACCTTTGTGCTCAAGCCATAGGCAAAGATCCAGCATTAAGTCCTCCAGATTGGCCCAATATCAACTCATAGGGATCACATCTCACCCCTCGATCGAGGGGGTCACAAGCCATCGATGCACATCTGATACTGAGCGCTCATGCGCGCATACGAACGCATGGAAGGAATTCAAAGAGTTACATTTCAAGATGAATCAAAGAACGCACGATAAGAATTCAAGAATGTGGAGTTGTTCCTAAAGGTTCTGCAGCCTCTTGAGGATAAATACAGAAGTCTCTATACCGATCCGCGAGACTCTACTAAACCTGCCCATGACTCATGAGACCTACGTAACCTAGGCTCTGATACCAACTTGTCACGGCCATAACCTCGAACCCGGTTGTGATGGAGTCTCTCGTGAAGACAAGGCCAACCAATTAAACCCAATTCACCTTTTAAAACAGTTAAACAATATAAAAGCAGTCTAAACATGATTTAATGATCATAACCAGCGGAATACAACACGACACATCCTTAACCGGGTTGTCACAAGCCATGAGCATCTACTAGGATATAAATACAACTAAAAAGTCTGAAATGTACAAGAAGAAGACTAATGAAATAAAGGGGGGAGAAAAGCGGTGCTGCGAACGCCAGCAGCTACCTTGCTAAACTCCGATAAGTCTGCCTCCGATCAGCTAATATCCGCCATCAGGTTCATAAATACCAGAATCTACACACAAGCTGCAGGAAATAAAGTAAGTACTCCAACTCAGTGAGTAACAAATGTAAATAAAGACTGAAGGCAAGAAATCACGTAAAGCATATCATGATGTTGTATAGAAGCAGTTCAAAACTAGTAAGAAAACAGTGAATCTGTAAAATCTTTTTAAAATATCTTAGCTCAGTTTAAATTTATTTGAAAATGACTTTTTAACCTTACCATTTTCAATTACCTATTACCCCCCAAACCCTACTCATTTGACATCACCAGCCACCTTTGAACCCTCCATTCTCTTATACTCTCTCAAAGCTTCTCAAACCCTAGCCGCCTCCCACCACTTTCGCCCTAAAAGCCACTGAAATCCATGGCTTCCAAGGCTATGGAAGTTCTATAACCGCCTCCTATGGTTCCTACACGCCTAGTTTTTGAAAATCCAAGGCCTAACCACGACGAAGCTTGGTCCACGCTTCGTTTGATTCGAGTTCTATGGCCATCTCCGACATTTCTCCAGCATCCCATGGTTGTTCGAGCCTGATTTTGGCTTCTCCGACTTAGATGAGTGATTTTTCCAAGCCTTTCTCACTACTGGGGTTCTTCTGAAACCCTAACCCTTTGAGGTTTTTGTTGAAGTATTTTTTTATATATATGCAAATACATTCAAAATGGTGTATATATATATATGCATATATAAGTGTGTCTAATTGTTTTAGTATTTTTTCTAATTTTTTAAGTATTTTTAAATTAATTTATTACTGTATTTTAGCAATACAAAACCAATAATTATTCCTCAAATTATTAATTTTTGTGATTAATATATATTATTCTCATATTTATCCCAAAATACAGCTACGTTAATTTTTGTACATTTTTACAAAATTATTTAGTATTTTAAAACTAAATTGTATATAATAGCAATTTTAGCCTATTTTAATATTTGAATAGCATTTACAATTATAAAATTTATTCAAGTATTTTTAATTTAATTATTATATATTATTAATTAAAATAGTTCCTTCAATTTGTTTCAAAAAATTATTTTACTATTTTTATAAATTAAAAAATAGAAAAGTGGTTATTTAATTGATAACCTTATTTGCATTTCAATTATATCCCAATTACCAATCCCCCCCCCCCCCCCC
>MU697367.1:161443-197233 GCA_026770625.1 Nicotiana glauca | reverse complement strand
TTTTTTTTTTTTTCCCCCCCCCCCCCCCCAAGGTTAGTTCGTGCACTCTGGCATCATAATCATACTCCACAAGATCCAAGGGCCCTCCACCCACTCATCCTCCTAGTCCCGTCAGAAGCAGGAACAAGGGAAAGATGGAAGATTTGAGCAACATCAATAAGGAAAACTCGGTTAAACGAGTAGAAATCACTCAAGATACTCAGGTCTCCAAAGAAAGTGCGTCCCAACTTGAGCAGAAACTATTAAAGTTTCAAGAAGAACTTGACCAAGTTCGGAACTTGGCAAATTTGTCATTTTCCCACACTACCCCAGATATCAACCCCACACCTCCACAAAATATCCCAAAAACACAAAACCATCCCACTCCCCACCACCACTGCAATACTTGACACACTTCCAACAACACTCCACTGCTCATCCCAGAACCGCTGAACTCTACACATGACCATCTACACACTCATCATAACACCCCAATCTATGTGGAATCCATACCACAATCCATTCAACCCATCTCAACAATACATGAGTCTGATGATAAAGACTCTCTTATCAGGAACATGGCAGAAGAACTCAAGAAATTGACTAGCCGAATTCAGGTCGTCGAAGGAAGCAAAGGGATTGAGGGGTTGAACTATGAAGACCTCGGCATACAACCAGATGTCGAACTGCTTGAGGGGTACAAACCTCCTAAGTTCGATATATTCGATGACACAGGGGACCCTAGAGTTCATTTGAGAACATACTGCGACAAGCTGGTCGGAGTAGGAAAGGACGAAAGGAGTCGAATGAAACTTCTCATAAGAAGCCTAAAAGAAAATGCTTTGTCTTGGTACATTAGCCAAGACCCGAAGAAGTGGTTGAACTGGGTAAGTATGGTATTCGGCTTCATGGATAGATTCAGGTTCAATATGGAAAATGCACCAGATGTGTTTTACATTCAAATTTTAAAGAAGAAACCCACAGAAACAATCGCGAGTATGCTACTCGTTGGAGATCAGAGGTTGCTAAGGTCCGACCTGCTTTATAGGAAGAACAAATGAACAATTTTTTTGCCCGGGCTCAGGATCCGCAATACTATGAAAGACTGATGATGATCGAGAATCATAAATTTTACGACATCATCAAGCTGGGAGTAAGGATTGAGGAAGGTATTAAAAGTGGTATGGTTACAAACTTGGAAGCCTTGCAAGCTACCAATAAGGCTCTACAGTCTGGTGGTACAACTATGAAAAGGGACCTAGGCACCATGATGGTTGCACAGAGAACCAAATCACCTGTCAAATACCAAACATATCCAATGACTCCACTTCCATATCATCCCACTCCAAATTACCAAACACCCACACCTTCCTACCAAACTCCACCGCCTACTTATCAATCACCTCCACCTCCTACATACCAACCTACTTCACCCAGATATTCCCGGTCCACACATGTCTACCAAGCCTACAATACTCAGTCATCCCACTATCAATCACCTCCCCCTCACCAAAAGGTTCCTAGACCCTGCCTAAATTTCGACCGCATACCTCCCAAATAGTATAATGCCATTGCCGAACCAATTGACCAGCTGTACAAAAGGCTCAAAGCTATTGGTTATGTCACTCCTATCCATGACATAAACCCTAAAAACCCTTCCCAATAGGTCAACCCAAATAAAATATATGCATACTATTCCGGCATGAAAGGGAATACCACTGGTGAATGCCGCTCTCTAAAGGATAAGATCCAGGCTTTGATTGACAACAAGATCATCGTGACAAAGGAGCCTGCTCCGAATGTCCACAAGAACCCTTTACCAGACCACAAGGGTGGAGGTGTTTTCATGATTGAAATTGAGGATGATTGGGATCCCAAGGGGTCAACCGGTTTTATCGCGGAAGGCGACGATCCAAAGAAACCAATAGTCACCCTTAATCCTTTTGTAGTCCAGATTCAACCTTCTAGAGACACCAAGGCGAACATGTCCATACCATTTGAGTTTGAAACACCATCCTCTGTGAAGATGCCAATACCAATTGAGGTCGAGTTTGGGTCACCAAAGGCGCCCCTACCATTTGAAGTTGATGTATTACCTCCCAAAGCAAGGATGCCTATTCCGGTAGCAATGAAAACCGTAACACCATTCCACACCAAAGCCATGCCATAGGACTACACAGCCGAGGTAAGAAGGAAAGGGAAAGCCAAGTTTGGGAAAGCAGTTACAGCACAGGGTATGACAAGAACTGGCAGGGTTTATACCCTAGAACACTGCTGAGTCGAGTAAGCAGACCTCTAGCTGACAAGCCGTCACTGAAACTGGGCCCGATGATATATGGAGAAAGATACAAGTAAAGGAATACTCAGTCATTGATCAGCTGAAAAAAACACCAGCACAGATTTGTATCCTTGCTTTGCTACAGAGTTCCAATGCACACAAGAATTCCTTGTTAAAAGTGCTGAGTGAGGCATATTTACCAAGAAAAATCACGGTTGGAGAGATGGATAACATGATAGGCTAGGTATTAGAGAGTCACAAGATCACTTTTCACAAAGATGAACTGCCATCGGAGGGATTGAGTCACAACAAGGCGTTGCATATCACCGTGCAGTGCGACGATTATTTTATCACCAGGACCCTGGGTGATGGGGGGTCCAGTCTCAACAATTGTCCGTTGGTAACACTTAGGACATTGGGAAAAGGGCTGCATAAAATCAAGGACGGGGCCATCAACGTTAAAGCTTTTGATGGTTATCAAAGGTCTACTATTGGGGAGATTAGCTTACGTTTGCAAATGGGGCCTACTTGGTTTGATGTTGATTTTCAAGTGACAGACGTGCTGGTATCTTACAATTTATTGTTGGGACGTCCATGGATTCACGCCGATAGGGCCGTAGTAATAACACTACATGAAGCTGTGAAGTTTGAGTGGAATCACCAAGAGGTGATCATTCACGGTGTTGGTATCAATCCCATATACAGTCGCCTTACCATCCCAGCAATCGGAGGAAGAAGAAAGATAAGAGAAGAAACTTACCACCACATTGAACGAGTCAACGCCTTCAATAAGGATAAGTGGTGGGGTAACAAAATTGAAAGCATATTAAACTGGAGCAGGTATAAACCTGGAAAGGGACTTGGAAAAAATCTCCAAGGAATTGCTAAGCCCATCAAGCTCAAGAAACACGACACCACCTTCAGATTGGGATATGAGTATACTTGGAAAGAATTCAATGAATGGTCACCACCCTGGCGCGGTCCTTACTATCCATTAGAGCAGCAGATACCCCATTTGGAGTAGGCCTTCCAACTGGCAGGTCAACTATGGGTCAAAAGAAAGAAGAAGCCCTAGCAGCAATAAGGAATTTGTTCCTAGAAGACGATGATATGGATTGTTGTATCATTCTCGAGAAGCATGGGGAGGAAGGCCCTTCAATACAGGTGGTAAGAAGAGGAGCATGCCACAATAACTGGACCGTCAGAACCACCAAAGCCCAGCGTGCCTCGGGGTAGCAAGGTTGAACAAGCACTATGCACTACTTTATTTTCCTTTTGCATTTTATTTTTTGCAAGAAAGAGCTCCAGTGTTCAAAACACTTATAGAATTTATCAAAGCATTTCAATTTTCTTATAAATCTTACTCTTATTGTTTTCTCTCATTACTTTACTTATATAGCATTACTATTACTTATATTGATGAACCATTGACAGTGACATACAACGAGACAACACAACAAACGGACATAGATTCAGAGAAAGGTGATATACCATAAGAGATTACTAAGGAAATTGAGAATTTCGAAAATAGGCCTAAGTCCAACATGGACGAGACTGATATTGTTAACCTAGGAGATGCAGAAAACATCAAAGTAACACGAATCAGCATTCATTTGTTGCCATCAGAGAAGGAAGAGTATACAGAGTTTCTAAGAGAGTATGAGGACATATTTGCCTGGTCGTACGACGACATGACTGGTCTGAGTACATCTATTGTGGCTCAAAAATTGCCGACTGATCTGGCATGTCCGCCAGTAAAACAGAAGCTCAGAAAATTCAAGCTATTTATGAGTTTGATAATCAAGGAAAAGGTCACTAAGAAAGTCAAAGCTAAGGTTCTCAGGGTAGTGAAGTATCCAACGTGGTTAGCCAACATCGTGCTAGTGCCAAATAAGGACGCGAAGGTCAGAGTCTGCGTCGACTACCAAAATCTCAACCGAGCTAGTCCAACAGATGACTTCCTCTTGCCGAACATACACATCCTGATTGACAATTGCGCCAAGCGCGAGCTGTAATCATTTGTAGATTGTTTAGCTGGGTATCATCAGAACTAGATGGATGAAGAAGATGCCAAGAAAAAGGCTTTCATCATGCCGTGGGGCATGTACTGCTACAAAATGATGTTGTTCGGGTTAAAGAATGCAGGGACCGCCTACATGAGGGCCATGACTACCATTTTCCATTATATGATACACAAGGAGATCGAAGTATATGTGGATGATCTCATCATCAAGTCCAAGAAAGCTGTTGACCACATGGAAGATCTGAGGAAGTTTTTCAACGGACTGAGAAGTTAATACCTAAAACTGAATCCCGCTAAATGTGCATTTGGGGTTCCAGCTGGAAAATTTCTTAGGTTTATTGTGAATCGTTGGGGAATAGAACTGGATCCATCAAAAATCAAAGCCATTCAAGAATTTCCATCGCCAAAGAACAAGAATGATATAATGAATTTCTTGGGGAGACTTAACTATATCAGCCGGTTCATAGCCCAATCTACGGTTATTTGTAAACCGATCTTCAAAATGTTTAAAAAGGATGTCGTCACCAAATGGACCGATGAATACCACAAAGCTTTCAACAGAATTAAGGAATACCTATCAACACCACCAGTCTTGGTTCTGCCTAAGCCAGGTAGACCTTTGCTACTCTACATCGCAGTATTAGATGGTGCCTTCGGTTGCGTCCTAGGGCAACATGATGAAACAAGGAAGAAGGAGCAAGCCATTTATTATCTCAGTAAGAAGTTCACCCCATACAAAGCCCGGTATTCTCTGTTAGAACACACCTGTTATGCTCTAAAGTGGGTAGCCCAGAAGCTGAGGCACTACTTCTGTGCCTATACTACATATCTCAAATCCAAGATAGATCCATTGAAGTACATCTTTCAGAAGCCTATGTCCACTGGCAAGCTAGCTAAATGAAAAATCCTGTTGAGTGAATTCGGCATTGTCTACGTGTCCTAGAAAGCAATCAAGAGACAGGCACTAGTGGATCATCTCACTGAAAACCCTGTAGATAGAGAATACGAACCCTTAAAGACGTATTTTCCAGACAAAGACGTATCATTCATAGTAGAAGACATTGCAAAGTCCTATGATGGTTGGAGGATGTTTTTCGACGGAGCAACAAATTTCAAAGGAGTTGGCATAGGAGCAGTCCTAGTATCAGAAACTGGCCATCATTATCCGGTATCCGCCAAGCTCAGGTTCCCCTACACTAACAATATGGCCAAGTACGAAGCCTGCGTCTTAGGCCTCAAGATGGCTATTGACCTGAACATCCAAAAGTTGCTAGTGATTGGAGATTCAGACTTGCTTATACATAAGGTCCAAGAAGAATGGGCAACCAAGAACTCCAAGATACTCACATACCTGCATCATGTACAGGAGTTGAGAAAGAGGTTCACAAAGACGAAATTCCAACATATTCTCGGAGTCCAGAATGAGTTTGTTGATGCATTGGCTACCCTGGCCTCTATGATACAGCATCCAGATAAGAACTTCATTGATTCTATTCCCGTGAAGATCTATGGTTAGCCAGCTTACTGTGATCATGTACAATAAGAAGTAGATGGAAACCTTTGTTTCATGATATGAAGGAATATTTAGCAAAAAAAGAATATCCCAAGTTCGCAAATCCCACCCAGAAGTGCACATTGCAGAGATTGTCCAACAACATCTTTCACAGCAGAGGAATCCTGTATAGAAAGACTCCGGATTTGGGATTACTAAGGTGTGTCGACGCGAAGGAAGCATCTAAACTGCTACAAGAAATCCATGTCGGGACCTGCGGCCCACATATGAATGGTTTTGTCTTAGCCAAGAAAATACTCCGGGCAGGTTAATTTTAGATGACTATGGAACCAGACTGCATCCAATATGTTTGAATGTGCCACCGCTGTCAGATACATACGGACATGTTAAAAGTGCCTCCAAACGAGCTTACTGCAACAAGCTCACCATGGTCGTTCGCCGCTTAGGGAATGGATGTTATCGGGCCAATCAAACCTGCCACATCAAACTGGCACAGGTTTATCCTAGTAGCAATTGATTATTTCACCAAATGTACCGAAGAAGCATCATACAAAGCAGTGACCAAGAAAGTCATGGCAGAGTTTGTTCACAGCCGTATTGTTTGTCAGTTCGAAATTCCGGAGTCAATCATTACTGATAATAGTTCTAACCTCGACAGTGACTTGATGAAAGCCATGTGTGAAACCTTCAAGATCAAACACAGGAATTCTACAGCCTATAGACCTCAGATGAATGGAGCTGTAGAAGCGGCCAATAAGAATATCAAAAAGATAATAAGAAATATGATATAGAAGTATATGCAATGGCATGAGAAGCTATCATTTGCTTTATTGGGGTACCGCAACACAGTCCGCACATCGATTGGGGCAACTCCCTATATGCTGGTTTATGGTACAGAAGCGGTCATCCCCGCCGAGGTAGAAATTCCCACCCTAAGAATCTTACAGTAAGTAGAACTGAACGACGCAGAATGGGTGAAAAGTTGTTACGAACAGCTAGCTCTCATAGATGGAAAAAGAATGAATTCAGTTTTCCACGGTCAGCTTTATCAAAACAGAATGTCCAGAGCCTTCAACAAAAGGGTCAAACCGAGATGGTTCACACTGGGGCAGCTGGTGCTGAAGAAGATTTTTTCACATCAATATGAAGCCAAAGGGAAGTTCTCTCCCAACTGGCAAGGTTCGTACATGGTTCACCGGGTTCTAATAGGGGGATCCCTCATACTTGCAGAAATGGATGGAGAAGTTTGGCCAAAACCAATTAATTCAGATGCTGTCAAGTTTTACTATGTGTAATTTTCATGCTTTTCCTATATGATGTAATTTGAAGTACGTCTGACCTGATTCCTGTTTAAGAGAGGATATGCAGGCAGCCTTATGGGTTCAGTCACAATTTAATAAAATGTTCATTTTCCCCCGTAATTGGATACTGGGGCATAATTTTGAGGAGGACCATCAAAATTCCGAAGTAACTTCAGCCGATCATCGAAAGCAGGCGTCAGAAGTATAAACCCATTAAACTGGGGCAGAATTTTGATGAGGACCCTCAAAATTCCGAAGCGAGAGAAGTTGCAATATCCTAAACCACGTCATAGTCATCGGTTCATCCAAAAACTATTTCTTAAATATATACTTATGTCATATCTTTAACAGACTCATGCATGTTTATTATCAAAATCGCTTTATTCAGAAACGCTACACCTATGATACATATTGTGTCATCATATCAGAGCTGAATATGGCAAGAAAAGTTGGCACGGACACGAACTAACCTTTCCCCTTTACAAAACTCACAATTTTTCTTTGGATGCAGGCACCGAAGTTGCCAAATCATGTATTATACGCTCATACTATTTAGGAATACAACCCTCAGAACTGTCTCACCTATTCACATTTTCCATCCGCATACAATATCCCCAGCATTCGCAGTATCATAATCAGCTACCAGCTATCAGCTAAGAATTGTTATTACTATTCGTCTTTCACCTCTTGCGTAAGGCTACCATTCTGCCTTCCGAGGTTAAGCTCTACCTCCATTTGCATTTCTTGCATTGCATAAGGCTACCATTCTGCCTTTCGAGGTTAAGCTCCACCTCCATCGGAATTTCTTGCATTGCATAAGGCTACTATTCTGCCTTTCGAGGTTAAGCTCTACCTCCAGGCCTAGCTCTTCTTCGTAAACGCGGGACTATCTTCGCAATGCGAAGAATAATTTTTTTTGCAACAAAAACGAGAAAATCTGCAACTCTCCAAAACAAAGAATTTGCCCGTTAACCACCCGAAACTCACCCGAGACCCTCGGGACCTCAATCAAACATGTCAACGTGTCTCATAACATCATTAAAACTTGTTCCAACATTCGTAACACTCAAAACAACATTGAAACATCAAATCACCTCCGTATTGAAGCCTAAGAATTCCAAAACTTCAAATTTTCGCTTTTGACCAAAAGTCTACAAAGCTCGTCCGAATGACATTAAATTTTGCACACACATCCCAAATGACTATAAAGACCTAATCCAATTTCCAAAATTCCATTTTGACCCCTATATCAATATCTCCACTACCAATCAAAAAATGCCAAAATTCCAATTTTCCTAATTCAAGCCTAAATCTACCCCGGCTCTCCAAAATACATTCAGATCATGCTCCTAAGTCCCAAATCACCTCATGAAGCTATTCGAACCATAAAACCCAAGTTCCGATATCATTTACTCACAAGTCAACTTCTGGTTGACATTTTCAACTAAAAGGCCAACTTAAGAGACTAAGTGTCTCATTTCTCTAAAAACCACTCCGAACTCGAACGAAGCCTCAAACACCGCTTTTCCTTTTGAATTTGGCTCCAAATCAATTTTATCTAGACATAATCGACTTAATAACATTAATAAACACTAAAAAATCCAACTTCAATGCTTAATTATAGCTTTCCTATCATTCTTCCCAAAAAGTCAAAAATTGACCCCGGGCCCGCTTGGTCAAAATACGAGGTTCGGACCAAAACCCGATCACCCATTCACCCAGGAGCCCGAATTTATAATTACTTCCCAAATTCAACCCCAAAACAAGGTCTAAATCCCAAATATACAAAAAGCCCTAACTATACCCAGATCCCTAATTTTCTACCCTTAAGAACATGATTTAAGCCTAGAAATCTAATGGCTGGCAACGGAAATTGAAGAAAATGACTCTAAGATTAAATACCTATGGATTTGTGGTGAAATTCTCTTGCAAAAATCTCCCAATTTAGAGTTTGGAAGAGGAAGTTATGAAATTTTGTTTATGTCCCATTTTGCTTCTCTTTTAAAATCACTGGACAGGCCTTCATCGCGTTTGCGATAGGCCTATCTTCTTCGCGATGAGTTAGGCATAGGTGATCTTCGCGTTTGCGACCTTAGGCTTGCGTTCGCGGAGCTTTGATCCCTCGAGCCTTCGCATTCGTGGGCCAGTGGCCACGTTCGAGTAGAACAAGTGAGAACCCCCTCCCCCGGGACAATTGCCTTACGCGTTCACGAGTGCCTATACGCATTCCCGAAGGGTATTCCCCCCTCAGCCTCGCGTTCTCGTCTCAGGCTTCGCATTCGCGAAGAAAAAAACTGGCACCTAGGAAATTTGCCCTACCCGTTTGCGAGTGGGATCACACGAACTCAAAGAACAAAACCCATGTGCACTGAATAGCAAAAACCTACAACTTTCATAGTTCAAAAACCTCCCGATACCTATCCGAAACTCACTCGATCCCTAGGGGCTTCAAACCAAACATGCATACTAACTCAAAAACATCATATCAACTTATCCGTGCGATCAAATCGCCAAAATAACCTCTTAAACAAAGAATTTAGCATAGAAATCTAAGAAAAATCTCAACACTTTCAAAGTATGAATTTTCACATCTACGGGTCCCAATCACCTCAAACGACTTCCGTTTCTTACCAAATTTCACAAACTCATCTTATTTCACATATAAGACTTGTACCGAGCTCTGGAACTAGAATACGGGCCCGATACCATCAAATTGTAAATGCATTTCATTTCTAAAACTCATAGAAATTTCCAGAAAATAATTTTCTTTAAAAATTCATTTCCCGGGCTTGGTACCTTAGAATTTAATTCCGAGCATACTCCCAAGTCCCATATTTTTCCACGGACCCTCCGGGACCGTCAAATCACGGGTCCGGGTCTGTTTACCCAAAATATTGACCGAAGTCAACTTAAATACATTTTAAGTCAAAATTTCAACAACGTTCACTGATTTTCACATAATAGCTTTCCAGCTACGCACCCAGACTGTGCATGCAAATCGAGGTAATGCCAAAAGAGGTTTTTAAGGCCTCAGAATGCAGAATTCATTTTAAAAACATATGATGACCTTTTGGGTGATCATATTCTCCACCTATAAAACAACCATTCGTCCTCGAATAAACGGCCTCGATGGGGATAACGGCTCCGCATATCGGACTCGGACTCCCAGGTCGATGCCTCAACAGGCTGATCTTTCCACTGAGCACGAATAGAAGGAAAACTCTTCGATCTCAACAGACAAACCTGCCAGTCTAGAATAGTTACCGGCTCCTCCTCATAAGACAAGTCTCATTCCAACTGGACAGTGCTGAAAGCTAACACATGGGATGGATTGTCGTAATATTTCAAAAGCATGGACACATGAAACACTGGATGCACGGTTGATAAGCTTGGTGGAAATGCAAGTTTGTAAGCCACCTCTCCCACTTGATCAAGAATCTCAAACGGGCCAATGAACCTAGGGCTAAGCTTGCCCTTCTTCCCAAATCTCATCACGCCCATCATAGGTGACACTCGAAGCAATACCCACTCACCGACGATGAAAGCCAAATCTCGAACCTTGCAGTTGGTATAGCTCTTTTGCTTGGACTGAGCTGTACGAAGCCTATCCTGAATAATCATGACCTTGTCCAAGGCATCATGAACCAGATCCGTACCCAACAACCGAGCCTCCCCAAGCTCAAACCATCCAACCGGCGATCGACACCACCTACCATACAAAGCCTCATAAGGAGCCATCTGGATACTCGACTGGTAGTTGTTGTTGCAAGGAAACTCTGCTAAAGGCAAAAACTGATCCCACGAGCCTCCAAAGTCAATGACACTAGCTCGGAGCAAATCCTCCAAAATCTAAATAGTCCACTCGGACTACCCGTCCGTCCGAGGATGAAACGCTGTGCTCAACTCAACCCATGTGACCAACTTTCGCTGACCTGCTCTCCAGAAATGTGAGGTAAACTGTGTACCTCGGTCCGAAATGATACACACGGGCACACCATAACGACGAACAATCTCCCGGATATAGATCTCAGCTAACCTTTCGGAAGAATAGGAAACTGCCACAAGAATGAAATGCGCTGACTTGGTCAGCCTATCAACAATAACCCACACTGCATCGAACTTTCTCTGAGTCTATGGGAGTCCAACAACTAAGTTAATAGCGATACGCTCCCACTTCCACTTAGGAATCTTAATCTTCTGGAACAAACCACCGGGCCTCTAATGCTCGTACTTAACCTGCTGACAATTCAAACACCGAGCCACATATGCAATGATATCTTTCTTCATTCTCATCCACCAATAATGCTGTTGCAAATAATGATACATCTTCATAGCGCCTAGATGAATAGAGTACCGGGAGCTATGGGCCTCCTCTAAAATCAACTCCCGAAGTCCATCCACATTAGGCACACAAACTCGACCCTGCAATCTCAAAACTCCATCATCACCTAAGGCAACCTGCTTGGTACCTCTGTGCTGCACCGTGTCTCTAAGGACACACAGCTGGGGATCATCATACTGCTAATCTCGGATACGCTCCAATAAAGAAGAACGAGCAACCGTGCAAGCTAACACACGATTGGGCTCAGAAACATCCAACCTCAAAAACTGATTGGCCAAAGACTGAACATCCAAAGCAAGAGGTCTCTCACCGACCGAAATATAAGCAAGACTGCCCATACTGGCTGACTTCCTACTCAAAGCATCGGCCACCACATTGGCCTTTCCTGAATGATATAAGATATTGATATCATAGTCCTTTAATAGCTCCAACCACCTTCTCTGCCTCAAATTCAACTCCTTATGCTTGAACAAATACTGTAGACTCTTGTGATCTATGAACATCTCACATGCCATGCCATATAGATAATGCCTCCAAATCTTCAACGCATGAACAATGGCTGCTAACTCCAAATCATGAACCAGATAGTTCTTCTCATGAATCTTCAACTTCCACGAAGCATAAGCAATGACTTTGTCATCCTGCATCAACACCGCACCAAGTCCAATATGAGATGCATCACAATAAACTGTATAAGGCCCAGAACCTGTAGGCAAAACCAACACTGGTGCAATACTCAAGGCTGTCTTGAGCTTCTGAAAGCTCGCCTCACACTCGTCCGACCACCTGAACTGGGCACCCTTCTAGGTCAACCTGGTCATCAGGGCTGCGATAGATGAAAACCCCTCCACAAACCGACGATAGTAGCCTGCCAATCGCAAGAAACTCCGAATCTATGTAGTTGATGCTGGTCTAGGACAGTCCTTGACTGCCTCAATCTTCTTCGGATCAACCTGAATACCCTCTATTGATACAATATGACCCAGGAATGCTACTGAACTCAACCAGAACTCACACTTCGAAAACTTGGCATACAACTGACTATCACTCAGAGTCTGAAAAACCACTCTAAGATGATGGGCGTGCTCTTCTCGGCTACGGGAGTAGATCAAAATATCATAAATGAAGACTATCATGAATGAATCCAAGTAAGGCCTGAATACTCGGTTCATCAAATCCATAAAAGCTGCTGGGGAAATGGTCAACTTGAATGACATCACCAAGAACTAATAATGCCTGTACCGAGTGCAGAAAGCTGTCTTAGGGACATCAGATGCCCTAATCCTCAACTGATGGTAGCCAAATATCAAATCAATCTTTGAAAATACCTTGGCAACCTGAAGCTGATCAAACAAATCATCAATCCTCGGCAACGGATACTTATTCTTGATTGTAACCTTGTTCAACTGTCGGTAATCAATACACATTTTTATCGATCCATCCTTCTTCTTAACAAACAACACCAACGCACCCCAAGGTGAAACACTGGGTCTAAGGAAACCCTTCTCAAGCAAGTCTTGCAACTACTCCTTCAACTCTTTTAACTCAGGCGGGGCCATATGATACGGCAGAATAAAAATGGGCTGAGTGCCCGGAGCCAAATCAATGTAGAAATCAATATCCCTGTCGGGTGGAATACCCGGTAGGTCTGAAGGAAATACCTTAGGGAACTCACGAACAACAGGCACAGAATCAATAGAAAGAAGCACGGCACTAGAATTACGAACATATGCCAAAGAGGCCAAACACCCCTTCCCGATCATATGTCGAGCCTTCACATAAGAGATAACACTATCGGTAGAATGAACAGGAGTCCCTCTCCACTCTAAACGAGATAAACCCAGCAAGGCTAAGGTCACAGTCTTGGCATGACAGTCTAAGATAGCATGGTAAGGTGATAACCAGTCCATCCCCAATACTACATTGAAATCAACCATGTCCAGAAACAACAAATCTACAGGAGTCTCAAGACCCCCAATCACAACTATACAAGAGCGATTGACTCGATCTACTACAACAGAATCACCCACCGGTGCAGACACATATACAGGGGCACTCAAGGAATCACTAGGCATGACCAGTTACGGTGCGAAATAAGATGACACATAAGAGTAGGTAGACACTGGATCATATAAAACTGAAGCATCTCTGCCACAAACCAGAACAGTACCTGTGATAACTGCATTGGAAACCTCAGACTCAGACCTGGCTGGAAGAGCATAACATCGGGGTTGGGCCCCACCAACCTGGACTACATCTCTGGGACGGCCTGCAGCTCAGAACAAGTGAGAACCCCCTCCCCCAGGCCAATTGCCTTACGCGTTCATGAGTTCCTGGACGCGTTCGCGAAGGGTACTCCCCTCTCAGCCTCCCGTTCGCATCTCAGGCTTCGCGTTCGTGATGAAGAAACTGGCACATGGGAAATTTGCCTTACGCGTTCGCGAGTGGGACCACGCGAACGTGAAGAACAAAACCCCTGGCAAAAACGTTCAACTTTCATAAGTTCAAAAACCTCCCGAAACCTATTCGAAACTCACCCGAGCCCTCGGGCTCCAAACCAAACAAGCATACTATCTCGAAAATATCATATGAACTTATCCGTGTGATTAAATCGCCAAAATAACCTCTTAAATAACGAATTTAGCATAGAAATCTAAGAAAAATCTCAACACTTTCAAAGTATGAATTTTCACAACTACGGGCCCGAATCATCTCAAACGACTTCCGTTTCTTACCAAATTTCACTGACTCATTTTATTTCACATATAAGACCTCTACCGAGCTCCAGAACTAGAATACCGGCCTGATACCATCAAATTCTAAATGCATTTCATTTCCAAAACTCATAAAAATTTCCAGAAAATAATTTTCTTTAAAATTTTATTTCTCGGGCTTAGGACCTCGGAATTTAATTCCGGGCATACGCACAAGTCTCATATTTTTTTATGGATCCTCCAGGACCGTCAAATCACGAGTCCGGGTCCGTTTACCCAAAATATTGATTGAAGTTAACTTAAATGCATTTTAAGACAAAATTTTAATATTTTTTACAGATTTTCACATAATAGTTTTCTGGCTACATGTCCGGACTGCGCACACAAATCGAGGTAATGCTAAAAGAGGTTTTTAAGGCCTCAGAACACAGGATTCATTTTAAAAATAAGTGATGACCGTTTGAGTCATCACATATCTAGATTTAGGAGTTAGATTATAATTAGATCCTACAATGAAGTTATAAGAGAATATCTTTTAAGTTATCTTCCTGTAATGGGGCTCAAGAAGTTGGTCTGACTTGTAAAGGAAATGTTAGTAGTAAAGTTATAGATGCTACTAAAAATTGTGATAGAAATGAATAAAATCTTTCAACTTTTAATCAAAAGTTTTCGGATTCGAGGCCGGTAAATGGAGAAACTAATTCATAGTAAATTAATTCTTCCTTTCATGGCAAGGCAGAGTCAAAATTATTGGTTTTGAGCGAACCCATAACTCATACTATACATCTACTCCTGCCTACTGATCACGAATATGAATTAATCCGGCCAATAGATACCTGATAGAGTTAAATCTCCAGAATAACCTCGTTTGTTCCAAATATTTTTGGATGTTATCGCGAAATTTTGTTATAGAGAACATATTTTATAACGTATAAATAAAAAATTGGTTCCAAAAAAAATTTGGCTTTATAGGGAAGTGTCGTTATATAGGGATATTGTTATAAAGAGGTTTGACTATTCTAAATTATTATTAGGATGCACACTCAAAAAGAAGTATGAAACTTAAAACTACTAATTAGTGGTTGAGACTTCAACCACTAAACTTTTAGACTTGCTCTAGGCTTTTTACAGCTGGTTTTGGAAAACAATTGTCTGGGAAAGAATTTCCTTTATTCTTATTCAAAATTAAAGATGACCTAATTAATGGGCCATTAATGGTCAGTATTTAATGAATTCGAATCTGCGCACATTTTGTGGGATATATGGTGATATCTTGATCATCGAAGGAATAACTTTGGATTTGCTTTTTTCCTCCTTTTCCTTCAACTAGGGAAAGTTCTTTCTTTTCGTTTGCTCTTTAGGAATCCATTAATCCAAATTCGCATGGCGTAGGATTGTCGGTATTTACTGACCTGATTAACAGATATTATGCCCCTGCCCGTTAAAAGTGAGGTGTTGCCGAAAGAATTTCTGCATTCCCGAATCTTAAACACACAAGAACTCTAGATAAGGGCAGTGTTTTAAAAGGAGTGTGTGTAAGGCGAAGCGTTTTACATATGCTTCACTGAGGCGTAAGTCCCGAAGCACTAGGCGTAATCCTCATGGATATTTAATTTTTAATAATATAAAATAATATACAACAACAATAGCACCACAGTATAATCTCACTTAGTGGGGTCTGGGGAGGGTAGTGTGTACGCAGTCTTATCCCTACCCTGGGGTAGAGGGGCTATTTCCAAATAGACCCCCGGCATCCTTCCCTCCAAAAACTTCCCACCTTGCTTTTGGGGAGACTCGAACTCACAACCTCTTGGTTGGAAGTGGAGGTTGCTTACCATCAGAGCAACCCCTTATAAAATAATATAATTACAGTAAATATTTATAAACAGGTAACATTGCATAAAAATTGGAAAAAACTATAAATATATATATGTGCGCGCGCTCCATCCCCATAATAAACTAGTCAAAACAATCTATTATACGCTACTTACAAGTACAAGTAACTTGAGTCGAAAAGAATAAAGTTTTCTACGTGAAGGAACAAAAATGCGCCTCAAACGCCTGGGCGTACGTCCCGAATTGCTGGGGTACGCCTCTTGAAACTTTCGCCCCACACCACCGCCGCGGGGCATTTTTGGTGCGCCTCGCCCGAAGGCTAGCTCCGAAAACTCCTTTTAAAACACTAATTTCATCCATTTTACCACATTCTTTGTAGTACTAATTTAACTTATTGTAAACTAATTATCTTTCAAGTAATCCGATAATATAATGAAAAATTCTTTTACACTTTCAATATATATTAACTAGAAATATATATATAAATACATTCTAGAGTATCTTGCGCATTTGATGGCAAATATATTGGTGGTCCAGATTTAGGTAGTCTGTGTCCCAATATTTAGTTCATTCTCATATTGAGATATTAATTCTAATTATATAGGCTGTCCCTTATGGACCATTTTGACGAGTTTCTATGATTAATATGACAAATGTTGATTAAGATAGTACTATAAGTTTGAAAAATCTGCCACAAAAAGCTTATAATAGAACTCACTCTTTGTCTAAAAATCATGATCATGTAGCATCTTGGTCAGATTCATTTTTCAGGACCAGATGGTACGTAAACCCCATAATTAATTAATTAATCAAACTGGATTAGAGCCATCAAGTCGGAAAATATTCCAATGAGATTTAAAATTTCAACTACCAATGCTATGATTATCCATTTCTATGTAGTAGTTAGTTGTGTTACTTCAGCTCAAATTTTGAATGTTGATTGAGAATTAGGTTAGAAAATTCACTACTTTCAACTTTGTTATACGGTGGTGTTCAGGTTAGCTTACGCGTAACTCAATGAATTTCACTAGATATATGCTAGTGATCGTCCCGGCATATGTATCGAATAACTTTGTCCGGCATATGTAAGGCTTTGTTTGTCGTAATCCTCTCTAGCAGTGGCGGAGCCACATTGAAAAAGGGGTGTCTAGCGACACTTCTTCGCCGAAAAATTACTGTCACGACCCCAACCTTGGTCGTGATGGCGCCCAACATCATGCTAGGCAAGCCCGGTCAATTCAACACTCAATCCCTTTTTATTAAAAATCGATGTCGATTAACAGGATTTAAATACCAAACTGATGTGAATAGAAGTCTGAAATAAAGACGAAATTTGTGGAAAATACAATAATAATCTCTACAAAAGTCTACTGATCCGGTGTCACGAGTCAAAAGCCTCTAGTACATGAGTTCAATAGTCTGATATAAGAACAATCTAAAAATGCGGAAAAGTAAAGAAAGATAGAATGAGAAATTGGGTCTGCGGATGCCATGCAGCTACCTTGATAACTCCGGTGAAATCTGAACTGCAGAATAGCTCGAACTACGCCTCGGGAACACCTGGATCTGCACACACGGTGCAGAGAGTAATATGAGTTCTCCGACCTAATGAGTAATAAAAATAAATAATGATTGACAGTGTGAAATCACGTAAAAAGCACTAAGCAATTCTATATCAGAGCAGTAAGAACATTTAAACAGCAAATAATGAGAAAAAGTCAGGAAAAATTCCTTAAAAACAGTACTCATCTCATATACTCTTCACAATAACGGAATTCATAATTATATCGCTGCAGCGTGCAACCTGATCCGCATATCGCTGTGGCGCACAACCCGATCCATAATAATAGTTGACTGTGCTCACTAGGGGTGTACAGACTCCGGAGGGGCTCCTACAACTCAAGAGCTATATTGGTGTGGCGCACAACCCGATCCATATATATAAATATACTTGTTGCGGCGTGTAGCCCGATCCATATAAATATATTGCTGCGGCGTGCAGCCCGATCTATAATATATAAAACATCCTCACTATTGGGTTCTCAACCCCTCTCATTCAATATAACATAGCCTCTCGGGCATACTAATATAGCATAGGGATCTCATCCCACATATTACCTTCATTCCGGATTAGCAATTTCAAATGCCAGTTCATATTATATTAATCAGTTAGAAACATGACTGAGGGTATGATTTTTAACAAGTAAAGTGAAGTCAATCAGTAACAATGCCCCTAAGGGTCCTACAGGTCGGCACAGGGCCCCAAACATGGCAACTATCCCAAATCATAATGATAATAATTAAATCACAGTCAAAAATACAGTAAAATCATCAATCGGGATGGACCAAGTCTCAATCTCCAGTGGTAAGGGACCCCACGCTCATCATACAGCGTGTGTCTCACCTCAACATAGCACTACGTTATGCAAATTCCGAGGTTTCAAACCCTCGGTACATCATTTATAATCATTATTCACCTCAAGCCAGTTAAACACTAGCTCGCTATGCCCTTGACTCTTAAATCGACCTCCTCGCGCGTCGAATTTGACCAAAACCACAACGAATACGTCACAATATGCTAAGGAAACAATACCCAATCGAAAAAATCGAAAAATACCAAAAATCTCGAAATTAGCAAAACCCGAGCCCCGGGCCCACTTCTCGAATCTCAGAAACTTTCACATCAACGGGCTCCTTATCTCGCCACGAGTCTATACATATCAAGAACTCTCAAATTCGAGCTCAAATAGCCCTACAAATCCCAATTTAAAATTTCAAAAACTCAAGCCCTAGTTCTTCTCATTTTAGCCAAGTTTCCATGAATTTACAGGTTAATTTCGCATAATAATCACGTTTTTAGTTCATAGGACTCACCTCCAATCAATCTCATTCAAAACCCTCTTCAATTTCTCCCAAAAATCTCTTAATACGATCAACAACGGAGGAAATATGACTTAGCTCGCGGAGGAAATATTATTAAAACCCTTCTGTCCAGCTGACATTTTACCCTATGCGAATGCGATAGCTATCTCGCGTTCACGATGAACAAAACTTGCCTCTGCCCAAATTACCTTCGTGGACGCGGTGCCTTACCTGCGAACGCGATGCTTTAGCTGATACAACTACTCGAACTCTATCCAGATGCCGCGAACGCGAAGAACAATGCCAGCGGGGCCCAGGCCCCTCCTACGCTAACGCGAATGCGAACGCGAAGCTCAACCCCCGTTGCCTTCCGCGAATGCAAGCCTCTGACACGAACGCGAAGGCTTCAATTCCTAACTTCCAAATCCTTTTTTGCGAACGCGAGGCCCTTTACGCGAACACGAAGAGATAAATCTCTGCAACACCTGAAATGAAAATTTTGCAACTCCTCAAAGCCAAAAATGATCCGATTGACCATCCGAAACTCACCCGAGGCTCCGGGACCTCAACTAACAGCACCAAAACCTCCCATAACATCATTAAAACTTGTTCCAATCATTAAAACACCTCAAACAACACTAAAATCATCAATTATTATCGAATTCAAGCCTAAGTTCTTCAAAAACTTTCGAAATATGCATTCGATCAAAAACCTTACCAAATCATCTCCGAATGACTGACATTTTACACACACATCCCAAATCACTTAACGAAGCTACAACAACTCTCAGAATTCCATTCCGATCCTCGGATCAAAATCTCACCTATCAACCGAAATTCGCCAAAATACTAACTTCGCCAATTCAAGCCTAATTCTACACCGGACCTCCAAAATTTCTTCTGATCACACTCCTAAGTCACAAATCATCCCCCGAAGGTAACCGAACTATTGGAAATCACATGTGAGCCCTCTAACACATAAGTCAATATCTGTTTGACTTTTCCAAACTAAGTTTACCTTAAAGAGACTAAGTGTCTCCTTTCCTTCTAAAATTAATCCAAACCAACTCGTTCACATAAGACACTGATAATGAAGCATAAAGAAGCAGAAAATGGGGAAAATGGAGTGGTGACTCATGAGACAACCGGTCGGGTCGTGACATCCTCCCCAACTTAAACAAACGCTCATCCTCGAGCGAGTCAAGAAACATACTTGAAGCCTCAAATAGGTGAGGGTATCTGTTCCGCATCTCCCGCTCGATCTCCCAGGTAGCCTGCTCCATGGGCCAACCTCTCCACTGCACCTTGACCGAAGCAACATCCTTTGACCTCAACTTTCAAACCTGACGATCCAAAATGGCTGATGGCTTTACATCATAAGTCAAATCACCCTCCAACTGAACCATACTGAAATCCAGAACATGAGACGAGTCTCAAATATACTTTCGGAGAATAGAAACATGAAATACTAGATGCACGCTCGACAAGCTGGGTGGCAAGGCAAGCTCATAGGCCACCTCCCCAATCCTTCTAAGTACCTCAAAAGGCCCAATGAACCGCGGACTCAACTTCCCTTTCTTTCCAAATCTCATAACCCCTTTTGTGGGTGAAACTTTTAACAGGACCTTCTCACCAACCATGTAGGATACATTTCAAAACTTCCTGTCCGCATAACTCTTCTATTGCGACTGTGCTGTACGTAGTCTCTCCTGAATCACCTTCACCTTCTCTAATGCATCCTGGACCAAATCTTTCCTCAATAGTCTAGCCTCACCGGGCTCGAACCAAGCAACTGGAGATATACATCACCTCCTATATAAATCCTCATACGGAGCCATCTGAATGCTCGATTGGTAGCTGTTGTTGTAGGCAAACTCTGCAAGTGGTAGAAATCGATCCCATGACTGTGATGACCCAAAAGTGTTATCACCTATTTTATCTCTATTTTCGTGCTTCCGAGGCCTTGAAAACCTCATTTTTAGTTGCCTTGATTTGTGTGTGCAGTGCGGGAGAGTATCCAGAAAGCTTGTATGTGAAATTATGTGAAAAATGCTAAAATTTTGTATTAAAATGAGTAAAGTTGACTTTGGTCAACATTTTGGGTAAACGGACCCGGATCCATGATTCGGGCGTATGCCCGGAATCGAAATCCGAGGTCCCGAGCCCGAGAAATGAATTTTTTAAACAAATTGTTTTTCTGAAATTGTTAAGGAAAAAAGAAATGCAAATTGATTAGAACGTATTGGTATCGGGCCCGTATTTTGGTTTTGGCTCCCGGTACAGGTCTTATATGTGTTTTAAGATATTTCTATGAAGCTTGGTTGAAATCGGACGTCGTTTGAAGTGTTTCGGACTTAAAACTCTAAAATGGAAAGTTTATAAAGTTTGATGAAAAATTAGTGATTTTGAGGTTTGATTCCTCGTTTATGATGTTATTTTGGCAATTTGATCGCACGGTTAAGTTCGTAGGATATTTTTGAGTTAGTGTACGTGTTTGGTGAGGAGCCCCAAGGGCTCGGGAGTGTTTTCGGAGGTGTCCGGGTGGTTTTGAACTTAGAAAAAAAGTTACAGAAAAATAAGCTCCAGCTGTTGCAGAAAAACCTTCTTCGCGTTCGCATCACTACCCTCGCGTCCGCGATGCCTTTGATTTTCTTCCTTCGCGGTTGCGTATCTTTTCACGCATTAGCGTAAGCCAAGCTTGGGACCTCAGTAATTTTCTCTTCGCGTTCGCATTCGAATGTTTGTGAACGCGTAGCCTTGCAACCTTTTTTATCGCGTTTGCATGGCCCTTCATGCATTCGTATAGGCCTAAATCCTAGACCCCAGCATTTTTCTCTTCATGTTAGTGTCCTCCTCTATCGCGAACGCGATGTTCATTCATGTCAACCCTTCGCGAACGAGGCTCCCTTCCCACGAATGTGAAGGGCAAATTTTGCACAGTTAATTTATAATTTTCAGAAATAGTAGCTACGGGATTCTTTCAAAAATACACGAACTCCTTTCTTCTCCAAGAACTTAGACATCTATTGAAGCCTCCTTTCTTCAAGACCACTTGGGTTAGTAAATTCCAACTCGTTATCTTCATATTCCATCATTATTAATCAAACTCCTAGGCTTAAATCATGTAATCTAGGGTAGAAATTGGGGGAAATGGGTAGAGTTAGGGCTTTTTACTTTTTCTTAATTTAGACCTCGTTTTGGGTTGGACTTGAAAACAAATTATATATTTGGGCTCGTGGATGAATGGGATATTTAATTTTGATCCGAACCTCGTGTTTTGGCCAAGCGGGTCCGGGGGCGATTTTTGGAATTTTTGGGAAGAAAACTTGGAAATCTATATGTAGACATTGGGCTTGATTTGTTTAGCCTATATTGATATTATGAAGTCCTTATTGTATAGATTTGATTGAGTTGGAGCCGAATTCGAAAGGGAAAGAGGTCGTTGTGGATTGATTTGGCCGTGGAAGTTGAGGTAAGTGTTTGGTTTAACCCTAGCTTGAGGGAATAGGAGTTGAGTTTTGTTTTGCTACTTGCTAATTGATCTAGTACGATGTATAGGCATGGTGATGAGTATCTATACATTGGTGTCTAGCATGGCCGTGAGTCTTAATTTGTTAATTGTGTACCCTTGGTTGATCCTATGAAAGTTGCAACTGAATAGTGATATTTGTTGTGCCAAGAAGAAGTTGAATAGGATTGGTTATAGCTGGTCGTCCCTTATCGAGATAGTTGACTTGATATTCTTCTTCCCTTGCCGGGAAAACATTATATTATCTTGTTCCCTTGTCGGGATCTTCTTTGTGATACTGTGTTGGATCAAAATGGGAGTGAGTGGTACGCCTACCACACATGATATATTGAAATGGGAGCGAGTGGTACGCCTACCACACATGATATATTGAAATGGGAGCGAGTGGTACGCCTACCACACATGATATATTGAAATGGGAGTGAGTGGTAGGCGAGTGATATTGAAATGGGAGCGAGTGGTACGCCTACCACGAAATATTGAGAAATGGGATCGAGTTGCACGCCTGCAATAAGATGAGTGGAATATAAAAGTTGCCTTGTCTTTTCATTATTGCTAGAAGTTAAACTGTAGATGTATGTACCATTAATTCCTGATATTTTGTTTCTATCTGCTACTTCTGAAGCATGCTCCCTTCCCCAGTTAAAATTGGTATGTTCCTGCTACTTTTTCGTTTTATTTGTATATACATCTGCACAGGATTATCTGAAGTATAGTCCTAGCCTCGTCACTACTTCGCCGGGGTTAGGCTAGACACTTACCAACACATGGGGTCGGTTGTGCTGATGCTGCACTCTATGTATTTTTGCACAGGTCCAGGTTTCGAGCAGCAGAAGTAGTAGCATTAGCACGGGAGAAGGTTTTTAGTATCGTGAGACTCGAGGTAGCCTTGCCGGCGTCCGTAGGCCCGGCGTCCGCAGGACCGACGTCTCTCTCTTATTCTCTCTTTTAGACTGTTGCCTCCTTGTATTCGAGACAAACAAATTTATGTTTCTTTCAGACTTTGTATTTAGTACTTCTTAGATGTTCGTGAGTATGTGACTTCAGTTCTTGGGTAGAGATACATGTTGGGATTCCATATTTTATTCAGCTATTTAATATTGAGACTTCCGCTTATGATGTTAATCCCGTTGCTTTTATTTTTGTAACGACCCAGCCCGACACTGTGTGAATATTGTCCGCTTTGGGCCTAGCCCGCACGGATTTGTCTTCTGGGTCATTGTTACCCTTAAAACGCGTCCACAGATGTAAGTCCGGTCCTTTACTAATATAGCCCAGGACTCCCCCTCTCATTTCCGATGTGGCACTCTTACGAGCTACAGTGCCATTGTTACCGCTGCACTCACCCCACCAACAAGAACACAACGTCCTCGTTGTAGGTACGCACCCATCTTACTGGAGAGAGTCGGCTCTGATACCAACTTGTCACAACCCCAACCCCGGTTGTGATGGCGCCCAACACATTGCTTGGCAAGCCCGACCATTTCAACATCCTTAACCAATTAACCACAGTTCATAGTTTAATTTAGCATAGACTATTTACTAAGTCTTAATAACAAAAATCCAAAATAAAGTTATAACACGCGGAATCTCAAATAGAATTACTACTGCACAGCCCAAATATTCCGGTGTCACAAGTCTGAGCCTTTAACATATGAGTGTCAACCTACTAAATAATGTTCTGAAGAAATGCGGAATAAAATAAATAGGATAGATGGGAAGATCAGGACTGCGGACGTCATGCAGCTACCTTGATGCTCCCGGATGTGATGCCCAACAGAGAAAAGTCTCACTCAGCCTCAGTGGGTGCACCTGAATCTGCACACAAGGTGCAGGGAGTAAAGTGAGTACTTCCAACTCGGCGAGTAATAGATTTAAATGATGCTCTGAGGGTTTGAAACCCCGTATTTGCACATCGTAGTGCTATATTGAGGTGACTTGCACGCCGGGTAGTGAGTGTGGGGTAGAGCACCATTGGGGATTGTGACTTGGTCTATCTCGGTAGATGAATATACTGCGTATTTGAATGAAATTCATTTATTATCATTTTAATTTGAGCTGCTTGCTATATTTGGGCTTCGTGCCAATTGATTTAATCGTTCAGGGATTGTTATTACTGGTTTCTTACCATTATTACATACTAATAAACTATGTCCTGGTTTTTAATACTGTTTTGTAAACTCAGCCTCCTTTTCTCTCACTTGAAACTTAAATAAATATTTTCAAAGGAAGTTTAGGCTGAATATTTCTGTATTGTTATGCCCGAGGAGCTTATGTGATTTTGGACTGATTATGGATCGGGCTGCGCACCGCAGCGGTACTGTATTGATATTAATATGAGGCCAAGGGCCTGGTTGATGCCACAAGATGGCTTATTATTGCGCTTGGGCCGTAAGGGTCCCCTCCAGAGTCTGCACACCCCCAGTGAGCGATGTCGATGATAAATAAATGGAGCGGGATGCACGACGCAGCAGGTACTGGTTCATATGTTGCATTGCATATTTGATTGGTATCTACTTATTTATATGTTGTGGTATTTCCTAAAGCGTTTTAATTGATTTATTGATTTCATGTTGCTGGGTTCGAGTTGCTGTATTTATAGAACTACTTTGTGCTTATTCAGGACTTCTTATTCTCAGCCTTTATTTATGTTTATTACTCACTGAGTTGGAAGTACTCACTTTACTCCCTGAACCTTGTGTGCAGATTCAGGTGCACCCACTGAGGCTGAGTGAGACTTTTCTCTGTTGGGCATCACATCCGGGAGCATCAAGGTAGCTGCATGACGTCCGCAGTCCTAATCTTCCTATATATCCTATTTATGTTATTCCGCATTTCTTCAGAACATTATGTAGTAGGTTGACACTCGTATGTTAGAGGCTCAGACTTATGACACCGGATCATTTGGGTTGTGCAGTAGTAATTCTATTTGAGATTCCATATGTTATAACTTTATTTTGGATTTTCATTATTAAGACTTGGTAAATAGTCTGTGCTAAATTAAACTATGAACTGTGGTTAATTGGTTAAGGATGTTGAAATGGTCGGGCTTGCCTACCAATGTGTTGGGCGCCATCACGACTGAGGTTGGGGTCGTGACAAGTGAGTGCAGCAGTAACAATTGCACTGCAGCTCGCAGGAGTCCCACATCGAAAATGAGAGGGGGAGTCTTGGGCTATACTAGTAAAGAACCGGACTTACATGTGTGGACGCATTTTGGGGGTAACAATGACCCTGAAGACAAATCCGTGCGAGCTAGGCCCAAAGTGGACAATATTCACATAGTGTTGGGCTGAGTCGTTACAGTTGGTATCAGAGCCAGGTTCTCTCCAGTACGATGGGTGGGTACCCACAACGAGGATGTTGTACCCTTGTTGGTGGGGTGAGTGCAGCGGTAACAATGGCACTGTAGCTTGCCCAAGCATGCTTAACTTTGGAGTTCTGATGAGATAGCGAACAATATTCACACAGTGTCGTTACAGTTGGTATCAGAGCCGACTGTCTCCAGTACGATGGGTGGGTACCCATAACGAGTATGTTGTGTCATTGTTGGTGGGGTAAGTGTTGCGGTAACAATGTCACTATAGCTCGCAGGAGTCCCACATCAGAAATGAGAGGGGGAGTCCTGGGCTATATTAGTAAAGGACCGGACTTACATGTGTGGACACGTTTTGGGCGTAACAATGACCCTGAAGACAAATCTGTGCGGGCTAGGCCCAAAGCGGACAATAATCACACGGTGTTGGACCGGGTCGTTACAATTTTAATGATGTTAATTATTAAAAAGGAGCAAGTGTTTAATCGATCAGTAAGCAAAATTTGGCTTGCCTAGCTTCTACGAGTAGGCGCCATCACGACTCCCGAGGGTGGGAAATTCGGGTCTTGACAATAACCCTCCAAATCAATAACGCATGCGCGTAGCATATCCTCTAAAATCTGAATGGTGCGCTCGGACTGCCCGTCTGTCTGAAGGTGAAAGGCTATGTTCAACTGTACCTGAGTACCCAACTCTCCCTGAACAGTCTGCCAAAACTGCGAAGTAAACTGAGTGCCCCGATCTAATATAATGGAAACTGGGAAACCATGAAACCAAACAACCTCCTGAATATAAATCTCTGCCAGCCGCTCTGAAGAACAAGTAGTACAAACAGGAATGAAGTGCGCGGACTTAGTTAGCCTGTCTACAATCACCCAAATAGCATTAAGTTTCTTCAAAGTCCGTGGGAGTCGAGTAACGAAATCCATAGAGATCCTCTCCCACTTCCACTCAGGAATAATCATCTGCTGATGCAAGCCACCCGGACTCTGATGCTCATATTTCACCTGCTGACAATTGAGACACCGAGCTACAAACTCCACAATATCTCTCTTCATCCTCCGCCACCAATAGTACTGTCTAAGATCCTAATACATCCTCGGGGCACCCGAATGAATGGAATACCGTGAGCTATGGGCCTCCTCCAATATCAACTCTCGAAGCCCATCCACATTGGGCATGCAGATCTGGTCCTTCATCCGTAACACACCATCATCACCAATGGTCATTTCTCTAGCGTTATCGTGTTGAACCCTGTCCTTAAGGACAAGCAAATGCGGATTCTCATACTGGCACTCTCTGATGCGATCATACAAGGAAGACCGAGAAACCACACAAGCCAACACTCGACTAGGCTCTGAAATATCTAGTCTCACCAACCGATTGGCCAAAGCCTGAACATCAACTGCAAAGGGCCTCTCCCTAACTGGAATATACGCCAAACTCTTACTCACTGCCTTTTGGCTCAAAGCATCGGCCACTACATTGTCCTTCCCTGGGTGATACAGAATAGTAATATCATAATCCTTCAGCAACTCTAGCCATCTCCACTGCCTCAAATTAAGATCCTTTTGCTTGAACGAATTCTGTAGACTGCGATGATCAGTGAATACCTCACAAGATATGCCTCCAAATCTTCAATGCATGAACTATGGCAGCCAACTCCAAATCATGGACAGGGTAGTTCTGCTCATGGGGCTTCAACTGACGAGAAGCATAAGCAATAACTCTAACCTCCTACATCAATACACAGCCAATCCCAACTCGCGAAGCATCATAATACACGGTATATGAACCCGAAGATGATGGCAAAACTAATACTGGAGCTGTGGTCAAAGCTGTCTTGAGCTTCTAAAAGCTCTCCTCATACTTGTCCGACCATACAAATGAAGCACCCTTCTGAGTCGACTTGGTCAAGGACGATGAAATGGAGGAAAATCCCTAAACAAACCGGTGATAATAGCCTGTCAACCCAAGAAAACTACAAATCTCTCTGGCTAAGGACGGTCTGGGCCAACTCTGAACAGCCTCTATCTTCTTCGGGTGAACCTGAATACCCTCACTAGACACCACGTGTCCCAAGAAAGCCACCGAACTGAGCCAAAACTCACACTTAAGAACTTTGTATAAAGTTTCTCCTCCCTCAATCTCTGCAATACAACTCGCAAATATTGCGCGTGCTCTTCCTGACTACACGAGTACACCAGAATATAATCAATGAAAACAATAACGAACGAATCCAGATAAGGCCAAAATACACTATTCGTCAAATGCATGAACGTTGTTGGGGCATTGGTCAGCCCTAAAGACATGACAAGAAACTCATAGTGGTCATATCTAGTCCTGAAAGTAGTCTTATGAATATCTGAATCCCTGATCTTCAACTGGTGATAACCCGAACAAAGATCAATCTTGGAAAACACCATCGCTCCTTGAAGCTGGTCAAACAAATCATCAATGCGAGGTAGGGGATACTTGTTCTTAATTGTTACCTTGTTCAATTGCCTATAATAGATGCACATTCTCATTGAACCATCCTTCTTCTTGACAAAAAGAACTGGTGAACCCCAAGGTGACACACTAGGCCGAATGAACCCCTTATCTAGGAGTTCCTAAAGCTTCTCTCTCAATTCTTTCAACTCCGTTGGTGCCATACGATATGGCGGAGTAGAGATGGGCTGAGTGCCCGGCACCAGGTCAATACCAAAATCAATATCCCTATCTGGCGGCATGCCCGGCAGGTCTACAGGAAAAACATCGGGAAAATCCCTCACAACTGGAACGGAATCAATACTAGGAGTCTCAGCTCCAACACCCCTCACAAAAGATAGATATGACAAACAACCTTTTCCAACAATACGATGGGCCTTCAAGAAAGAAATCACCCTACTTGGAACATAATCAGTCACACCGAGCCACTCGATACGCGGTACACCCGACATAGCCAAAGTGACTGTCTTAGCATGATAGTCTAGAATAGCATGACACAGAGATAACCAATACATGCCTAAAATAATATCAACCTCTACCATGCTCAATAGCAATAGATCAACTCGGGTCTCCAGACCCCCAATAACCACAATACATGACCGGTACACACGGTCCACAATAACAGCGTCACCCACCTGGGTAGACAAATGAACTGGTAAAACAAGAAGCTCCCGGGGCGCACTCAAATAGTGAGGAAAATATGAGGACACATAAGAATAGGTGGAACTGAGATCAAATAGTACTGAGGCATCTCTGTGGCAGACTGAAACAATACCTGTAATGGCAGCATCTGAAGCAATGGCATCTATCCTGCCTGTCATAGCATAAAAATGAGCTTGGCCACCACCTGATCAACCTCCCCCTCTGGGACGACCCCTGGCTGCTTGATCTCCACCCCTAGCTGACTGGGGGTGGTGAAGTAACTGGGGCAGAAGTCGAGGGTTGATCCCTCTACTGATGTTGCCCATCACGGAGCTGAGGAAACTGTCTCCTCATGTGACCAAACTCTCCGCACTCATAACAACTACCCGGTGCTAGAGATGGGGACTGAAGGGAACCCCTCGCACCTGACTGATTGGCAGATGCACCCGGTGCAGAAGAACCCTGAGTTGATGGGGCACGAGGTGAACTCTGAGCTGGGAGGGCGCTAAGTGAAGGCTGGCTCTGCTGAGATGACCACGACCTGAAGATGCCCCATGATACTCTGGACGGGCCGACTGAGCAGGCCTAAAGGAACGACCTCTACCATGCTGGAACTGGCCCCTCGAAGGAGCACCACTGTAACTGCCTGATCCACGTGGCCTTTGGGCCTCCCTCTCCTCTCACTCTCGACAGCGAATTGACTCGATCTCACGAGCGATATCCACTACCTCCTCAAATGTAGCACCCAATACTCTGTCTCTCTAGTCATCAGAATACGGAGATGGTAGTTAAAGCCATCCAAAAACCTCCAGATCCTCTCAAGGTCTGAAAGAATCATCCAGGTGGCATGACGAGACAACTCTGAAAATCTCATCTCGTACTAAGTCACGGTTATATCTCCCTGTGTCAAACACTCGAACTGCCTACGCAGCTCCTCTCTACGGGACTGCGGTATGTACTTCTCCAAGAAGAGAGTGGAGAACTCCTGCCAGGTAAGGGATGTTGCACCGACAAGCCTACGCCTCTCATACGCCTCCCACCAAGTGAAGGCAACCCCAGTAAATTGAAAGGTAGTAAAGGCCACAACGCTAGACTCAAGAATCCCCACTGTACGGAGCATCCGCTGACACCTATGAAGAAAACCTTTGGCATCCTCGCCCTCACCAACACTGAATGTCGGAGGTTGGAGTCTACCAAACCTCTCAAGACGACACTGCTCATCCTCCGGCATAGCCGAAACCCTGAACTCTTGCACTGGTGCAACCTGCTGAGTTGGAGGTGCCTTTGGAGTCTGTAGTCCCTGCACTACCTGCTCAGGTGTGCGGGCAGCGGGGGTCTGATTGCCTCCCCCGACCTATGAAGTAGATGCTGCTGTGATGGCTAAAACTACCTGAGCCAGGCCAGTACAAATAGTCAAAATCTAAGTCAAGGTCTCCTGTAGGCCCGGAATCATGATGGGCACAGCTGGTGCCCGATCTGGTACTGTTGGAGTCTGATTCGGAACTGGGGCAACTGGTGGATCAACAAATGCTGCCCTCAAACTCTACCTCTGCCACGGCCACGACCGCGTCCACAACCTCTGGTGGTCTCAGTGGGTGGCACTGGTTGTCGTCCACCTCGTCTGGTAGCTCGTATCCTCACCATCTGTGAGAGAATAGAATAATTGAAGTTTAGTTCTTGATTCAACAAAGTCGCACAACAAGAATTTCAAGAATATGAAGTTTTCCAAAAGGTTCTGCAGTCTCTCGAGGATAAGTACAGACGTCTCCATACCGATCTGTGAGACTCTACTAAACTGGCTCATGACTCGCGAGACCAAGTAACCTAGGCTCTGATACCAACTTGTCATGACCCCAACCCCGATCGTGATGGCGCCCAACACCATGCTAGGCAAGCCCGACCAATTCAACACGCAATCCCTTTTTATTAAAAATTCAATGCCCGATTAACAGGATTTAAAAACCAAACTAATATGAATAGAAGTCTGAAATAAAGACGAAATGTGCGTAAATTATAATAATAATCTCTACAAAAGCCCACCGATCCGTAGCCACGAGTCAAAATCCTCTAGTACATGAGTCCAATAGTTTGATATAAGAACAGTCTAAAAATGCAAAAAATTAAAGAAAGATAGAGGGAGAAATCGGGTCTGCGGACGCCATATAGCTACCTCGATAACTCCGATGAAATCTAAACTGCAGAATATCTCGAACTACGCCTCACGAACACCTGGATCTGCAAACGCGATGCAGGGAGTAATGTGAGTATTCCGACTCAGTGAGTAATAAAAATAAATAATGACTGACAGTATGAAATCGCGTAAAAAGCACAAAGCAGTTCTATATAAGAGCAGTAAGAACATTTAAACAGCAAATAATGAAAAAAAAAGTCAGGAAAAATTCCTTAAAAACAGTACACATTTCATATACTCTTCACAATAACGGAATTCATAATTATATCGCTGCAGCGTGCAACCTGATCCGCATATCGCTGTGGCGCACAACCCGATCCATAATAATAGTTGACTGTGCTCACTAGGGGTGTACAGACTCCGGAGGGGCTCCTACAACTCAAGAGCTATATTGGTGTGGCGCACAACCCGATCCATATATATAAATATACTTGTTGCGGCGTGTAGCCCGATCCATATAAATATATTGCTGCGGCGTGCAGCCCGATCTATAATATATAAAACATCCTCACTATTGGGTTCTCAACCCCTCTCATTCAATATAACATAGCCTCTCGGGCATACTAATATAGCATAGGGATCTCATCCCACATATTACCTTCATTCCGGATTAGCAATTTCAAATGCCAGTTCATATTATATTAATCAGTTAGAAACATGACTGAGGGTATGATTTTTAACAAGTAAAGTGAAGTCAATCAGTAACAATGCCCCTAAGGGTCCTACAGGACGGCACAGGGCCCCAAACATGGCAACTATCCCAAATCATAATGATAATAATTAAATCACAGTAAAAAATACAGTAAAATCATCAATCGGGATAGACCAAGTCTCAATCTCCAGTGGTAAGGGACTCCACGCTCATCATAAAGCATGTGTCTCACCTCAACATAGCACTGCGTTGTGCAAATTCCGAGGTTTCAAACCCTTAGGACATCATTTATAATCATTACTCACTTCAAGCCAGCTAAACTCTAGCTCGCTATGCCCTTGCCTCTCAAATCGACCTCCTCGTGCGTCCAATATGATCAAAACCATAACGAATACGTCACAATATGCTAAGGAAACAATACCCAATCGAAAAAATTGAAAAATATCAAAAATCTCGAAATTACCAAAACCCGAGCCCCGGGCCCACTTCTCGAATCTCAGAAATTTTCACATCAATAGGCTTCTTATCTCGACACGAGTTTATACATATCAAGAACTCTGAAATCCGAGCTCAAATGACCCTTCAAATCCAAATTTAAAAGTTCAAAAACTCAAGCCCTAGTTTTTCCCATTTTAGCCAAGTTTCCATGAATTTCAAGGTTAATTTCGCATAATAATCACGTTTTTAGTTCATAGGACTCACTTCCAATCAATTCCGGTCGAAAACCTCTTCAATTTCTCCCAAAAATCTCTTAAAATGATCAACAATGGAGGAAAATATGACTTAGCTCGCGGAGGAAATGTTATTAAAACCCTTCTGTCCAGCTGACATTTTACCCTATGTGAACGTGATAGCTATCGCGCATTCGCGATGAACAAAACTTGCCTCTGACCAAATTACCCTTCGCGAACGCGGTGCCTTACCCGTGAAAGTGATGTTTTAGCCGATACAACTATGCGAACGCGATCCTGATGCCGCGAACGCGAAGAACAATGCCAATGGGGCCCAGACCCCTCCTACGCGAACGCGAACAGGTTGACACGAATGCGAACCTCAACCCCCTTTCCCTTCCACGAACGCGAGCCTCTAACGTGAACATGAAGGCTTAAATTCCTGCCTTCCAAATCTTTCTTCGCGAACGCGAAGAGATAAATCTCTGCAACACCTGAAATGAAAAATTTGCAACTCCTCAAAGCCAAAAATGATCCGACTGACCATCCAAAACTCACCCGAGGCCCCCGAGACCTCAACCAAAAGCACTAACACCTCCCATAACATCATTCAAACTTGTTCCAATCATTAAAACACCTCAAACAATACTAAAACCATCAATTCTCATCGAATTCAAGCCTAAGTTCCTCAAAAACTTACGAAATACGCACTCGATCAAAAACCTAACCAAATCACCTCCGAATGACCTGAAATTTTACACATACATCCCAAATCACTTAACGAAGCTAAAGCAACTCTCAGAATTCCATTCCAACTCTTGGATCAAAATCTCACCTATCAATCGGAATTCGCCAAAATACTAACTTCGCCAATTCAAGCCTAATTCTACACCGGACCTCCAAAATTTCTTACGATCACACTCCTAAGTCACAAATCATACTCTGAAGCTAACCGAACCATCAAAAATTACATCCGAGCCCTCTAACACATAAGTCAACATCCGGTTGACTTTTCCAAACTAAGCTTTCCTTAAAGAGACTAAGTGTATCATTTCCTTCTAAAATCAATCCAAACCAACTCGTTCATACAAAACACTAATAATGAAGCATAATGAAGTAGAAAATGGGGAAAGAGCGGTGACTCATGAGACGACGGGTCAGGTCATCACAATTAACTTATATTGCTAGATAATTTTTTTATTTTATATATATTTACTAACGTTGACTCTTATTGACTTTTTGATGTATCTAATTATTTATATTTTGACACCTCTTGATAAAATTTTAGCTCCTCCAATGCTCTCTCGAACCCACCCTTCTTTGTACTGAGGAGGGTGTATTGGGGAAAATTGAGTTTACATATTAAAGAGGTATGAAGATGACGTGTCGTGGCACATAGACTAGTCAAAGAATTACAACTGGCAAGGAGGCACGAGTTGCAATAGATACGAGCAGAAAGCAAAGGAAGAGGCACGAGCAGTTATTCAAAAAGAGTCAACACTCGTACCTGTTCAAGTCATTTAAGCCCAAGAATCGAAGAAAATGAATCTGACAGCACACGAGAGTCCAGATATAGTATTTAATAAGCATTAAATACCAAAAATATTAGAGAATTCGCATTAAATATAATAATTATATAACGTATCAATCAATGTCTTTAATTGCTCATAATAGCAAAGGAAAAATGCATATCTCCAAAATAGCTATAAAAGGAAAATTTCACTTCTTAGGGAAGGGAACATTATCTTCACCCACTAAACCAACAGTGGGGGCAGCAACAAACCTGGCATACCAACCACGGTCTTTGTTATCCTCAGGACTCACCAAAACTCAGTTGCTCCTGGCTACTAGTGTGAAAACAGCATTGCGAAAAAGCCTAGGGGAATAAAGGTGAATCAAATAAGGGAAAGTAAAGGGAACACCATTTGTGTTGGTCAAATGCCTCAAACATGAAATAATCCTCCATACGATTTGGCCAATTTGACCCAAACAGACATCAAAGAAATGACAAAACTCAAGAATGACCGGGTCAATAGCTGGTTTAAACCCTAAGGTGAAAAGGTATGTGTAAAGAAAAGAAAACCCGATTAAGTAAGAGTTAATTCTTTAATTTGGATTAGGAACGATAATAGAAAAATCACTACTCTAATGACAGTCTCTACGAACTACAGGAATTAAAACATCTATAATTTGAGTGGGATAGATATCAGCACGATCTAAACCAGAGACTTGATTCCTAAGGTATCCTCTGTCATTATAAAAACGATAGTTCCGTAGGAACTATCGCCTCTATTGTAGGCTCACGAAGAGGTTCAGAAGGTTCTTTACCTCTTGAAAAAGATCTTTGTGAAAGTGAACCCCTAGTTCTAGAAGAAGAGCCAGAAATAGATGAAGGGACAGAAGAGCCACCACGAACAGACCCTAAATTACGAAGTCTACCTCCACTTCTGCTCCTAATAGGGGCATTAGGGAAGGTATCAACTATGGGAACTCTCATAGGGTTAGGGTTTGATGAAGACATAGTAAAGAAGGATGATACAAAGAAGAAGCAAACAAAGATTTGGGAAATTGAATATTCGATAAACATTATGTGGTAAAGACAAAGAAGGATTTATACTGATAAGAAACCGTCAAAGGAAAAAGTGCAATAATGGAAGGACCATAATAATGATAACTGACGCTTCATAAACAGGGAAGCCGAAATAAAAACTAAAAAGTGCTGCAAAACTGCAGAACTAATAAGAAGGTGACACGTGTGAAACGCATTAAATGGAAGTGACAATTGAAGCGTCGATTCTGTCATAGCATTAATGGTGACAAAAATTCTCGTTTTAATGAAATCCAGTTCCGAAATATTCAATTGATGAATAAATGACAAGTGGGGGAGCTATCTGTATTGGGAAAAATTGAGTTTACATATTAAAGAGGTATAAAGATGACGTGTCGTGATACATAGACTGGTCAAAGAATTACAACTAGCAAGGAGGCATGAGTTGTAATAGATACGAGCAGAAAGCAAAGGAAGAGGCACGAGCGGTTATTCAAAAAGAGTCAACACTCGTACCTGTTCAAGTCATTTAAGCCCAAGAATCAAAGAAAATAAATTTGACAGCACACGAGAGACAAGATACAGTATTTAATAAGCATAAATACCAAAAATATTAAGGAATCTGTATTAAATATAATGATTATGTAACGTAGCAATCAATGTCTTTAATTGCTCACAATAGCAAAGGCAAAACGCATATCTCCAAAACAGCTATAAAAGGGAAAGAACTGATCAAATGTGGAGACACGAAATACTATCTGAATATACTTTGGTTTTCTTGTTTCTCTCTTGATTATATTCTTGCTATCCAAATTGCTTTCTTTTATATATTCTTTCGATTATCAGTAACCCGCGTTCTTCTAAATTATAGCTTTAATCGAAATTCTATTTTTTGGTTAAACA
>MU697367.1:130284-157580 GCA_026770625.1 Nicotiana glauca | reverse complement strand
CACAAAAATGTTAATTTGTCCTGCCCCGCATAGCTATCTTTTTAATTTTCAACCCATCTCGCCTTGCCCGGCTTGGACCCGCCCTACCCCTCCCTGCTTAAGTTTTTTTTTTTTCTTTTATTTTTTCTAAAACAAACTAGTTTGGGTAATTTCATTAGTAGTAAAAAAGTTCTCTAATTTTTTTGGGTAATTTTTTTCTCTAATACAATTGCTCTATTTCGGATTTCTCTATGTGTTGTATCCCTAACGTGGTATTATTTTTTCAAAGGAAAAGTCTAATTGTTTCTCTTCTTACTATTTAGCCTCTAGGATATCCTTAATACATCTATGATTTTCTTAATAACAATTTGCTTCATCTCTTTATTTTCTCTTTATCGTATTTCTACTTATTTTCATTCAAAAACACATGATCATTCAAAATTATATTTCTCCAAAAAATTTAAGCTTCTCCACAGAGGATGACAAATGCAATATCCCTTTAGAAAATACGAAGTATTTATAACTTGTGGAATTAAAATGGTGCTGTTAGGACAACAGAAAAGAGTTAGGGATATTAGAATGAACTGTGCAGATATTTATGTTGGTGCTGAATCATTTCTTGCTGCAGACGCTTTAAGATTTTTAAGACGGAAAAGGGTTAAAAATACCCCTAAACTATTGGAAAAGGTTTAAAAATATCTTCCATCCATCTATTCCGCTAAAAATACATCCCATCAGCTTTTTTGGTTCACTTTGTAAAACTGGAAAAAAAATGTTCTCTTTAACAAAATATTTTCGTTTTTTACACACTGAAAAAAATATTTTAAAAATTTTTTTTTTGAAAAATATTTTTTTCAGATTTTTTAAAGCATTTTTTTTTGTAAAAACTAGAAAAACTAATTTGTAAAAACTGAAATTTTTTTGTAAAAACTAAAAAAAAAAATATTTTTAACAAAATATTTTCGTTTTTTTAAAACTAATTTAAAAATAAAAAAATAAAAATAAGGGTCGGGTTGTGGGCTTTTTTAAAAAGGGTTAGGTAAAAAAAAAACAAATGAATCGTTTTAATCTGGTGCTGCCACGTGACAGTCCATCCAAAATAGGAGTATTTTTGTTCTATAGTATGACAGTAGGAGTATAGATAACCCAGAGTTTGCTGGAAGTGGCGCGTCTTTTTTTTTATAGTTGAACTTTGTATTAGGGTCGAGTAAATATTTGGGGCATGTTAGATATGGGTTAGTCTTTCTAATAGGTTAGATGTTTTAATTTCGGCCAATAAGAAGTTGTCACGTGGAATTTAAATAATAATTATTTTTAATTCAGGGTTGACCTAACAGTCAAAGAGCATAAGTGAACCAAAAAGGTGGATGGAGGAATATTTTTAACCCAATAGGTGGATGAAGGATATTTTTAAACTTTTTTTAATAATTTAGGAACATTTTTAACCTTTTTTCATTTTTAAAAATTGTTTTAACCCGCTCCACCCCATATCTTCTCTATCCCATTGCCATCCCTACACCACATTTACTAATGATATTGTTCGCTATGCATAAGTGATCAGCACCACTTTCAAACGTGCTATTAGAGTTAAAGGTTTGTTTCCTTGTACACTTAGCATGTCACATATGTTAATGTGAGGTACACCTATGGTGTTATAATTTTGTACTCCGAATATTATAGTGTAAATGGAAAAAAAATCTTATTTGCATTAAGTATTTAATACGTATATTATATATTTTTCGACTATAATTTTTAGTGTGAGCAACTATTTAGGTTAATTTATGTATTTGGAGTATGTTTCTAGGATGTTGTAGCATCCTTGTCCAATCAACTTTGTCAAGTCCTCTTGTTGATTAACCAGCGACAACTGTCATTAAACAAAGTGTTCCTTTTCCTTGTTAATGGTTAATTACCACCATCTTAATACATACAAAAACACTTTTAAGTGGACCTTAATCATGCTAATTAATTTTCTTTGTTGTTGATTGAAGTGATGCCGATATTATTGTTCAAAGATTTTTTAAATCCTTACTATGACCCACCAACTTGTGCTTATCAAATAAATCAACCAATTAGAAGTTATTACACGAATTTTTAAACATGAGATTATATTAATTTCAGACATGAGAAATCAAAATTTCTAGAGTTAAAATTTAAATATGGTTGACTTTGGTCAACAGTTTGAGTAAACGGACCCGAATCTATTTTCCGACGAACCCGGGAGGTCCGCAGTAAAATATGGGACTTAGGCGTATGTCCGGAAATGAATTTCGATGTCCTTAGTTTAGAAATTAATTTTTAAAAGAAATTATTTTGCTGAGTTATTTATGAAATAAAGAAAAGAATTAATGTTTGAAATCATTTGTATCGGGCCCGTATTTTGGTTCCAGAGCCCGGTACAAACTTGTTAAAGTATTTAAATAATAACTATAAAATTTGGTGAAAATGGAGTTTATTTGGCGTGATTGGTCGAAGAGTTATGAACTTTAAAGTGGTCTTGATGAAAATGATGAGTTTTGAGGTTTAATTCATAGTATTACATGTTATTTTCATGATTTAGTTGCATGAGTAAGTCCGTATGATGTTTTTAGGTTGGTGTACATGTTTGGTTTGGAGCCCCGAGGGCTCGGGTGAGTTTTGGATAGACCACGGAGTGGAATTTAACTTAGGATGTTGCAGGTTTTTAGCTGATATGTTGCAGGTCTGCAAGCTTCACATTTGCGAAGCCTGGCTCGCAAATGCAAGTAGGCCACCGCAAATGCGAGAGAAGGCCTGGGCAGGCCTTATCGCAAATGCGATCACTTCTTCGCAAATGCGAAGAGGCCCAAAAATTCCCCTCGTCGCAAATGCAACAATCCCATCGCAAAAGCGACTTCGCAATTGCGATCATTAGTCGCAAATGCGATAATAGCATACTTCTAAAGGATTCGCAATTGCAAACCCTGGTCACAATTGCGGCATCTGCGACCTGCAAATTCATAACTTAATTGAAAATCTTTCATTTTTCATACCCTTTCAAAACCAAAACACTCTTGGGCGAATTTTCAAAGACAAGTACTCTTCGAAATAGATTGTAAGTCATTTCTAACTTGTTTTTAATAATCTTTAACATCTTTTCTCACGATTTCAACTCTAAATCAAAGGTTTTCATGGGGAAAATCGGGTATTTTGGGTAAAACTTAGGTTTTCCAAATTATGGGGATTTAGTTTCAAAACAAATTATATATTTGGGTTCGTGGGGGAATGTGTAATTAGATTTTGGTTCGAACCTCGAGTTTTGACCACGGGAGCTCGGGGGCGATTTTTGACTTTTTGGGAAAAACTTTAGAAAATCTATTTTCATACATTAGAATTGATTCATTTAGCATTTATTGATATAGTTAAGTAACTTGTGGCTAGTTATGAGCGAATTGGTGGTGGAATCAAGAGGTAAAGTGATAGTTAGACTTGAATTGTGTTCGTGGCATCGAAGTAAGTGTTTGGTCTAACCTTAGCTTGAGGGATTAGGAGTTGTATCCTATTTTCTATGTGTTATTTGTTGAGTACAACGTATAGGCATGGTGACGAGTATCTATACGTTGTGTCAAGCATGTCCGTGAGTCTTATATTATGATTATTATGACTCCATTTGTATTGTTCATGCCTTTTGTGATGATTTCTATTGTTGAGTAAAGTTTGTGAAAGTAATAGTGGTATTTGAGTATTGAAGAGTGTTGGCTCAAGTTGTATAATGAATTGTGGAAGTATAATTGGCAATTAAACCTTATAGAGCATTGGCTCAATATGTGAAGTGAGTTGTAAAGTAAGTGTGAAAAAGAGAAGAGGATTATTATATTCTCTCCCTTGCCGGGATGTTGTTGCTTTCAATGCTATCTCCCTTGTCTGGATGTTGATGTTTTTGATATTATTCTCTTGTCGGAATTTGATTTTTGTACTATTGTTCCCTTGCCGGAATTTTATTGTGATTTTATTTATTTTCTTGCCCCTATTGCTTGTGATTTTTATTTGGGTAAGGAAGAGTGTTAAAGCACGAAGGGTTGATGCCGTTCATTGTTTTGGTGATAGAGTGTTAAAGCACGAAGGGTGATGTCGTGTATGATTTTGTGAGGAAGAGTGTAAAAGCACTAAGGGTGATGTCGTGCCGCACGATGTACAATTATGTGCTGATTACATTGATTTTACGGTGAGGACGAGAGTAAAAGCATGAAGAGTGATGCCGTGTAGTTTATATTGATTCTTATGGTGAGGACGAGAGTAAAAGCACGAAGGGTGATTGTGACAGTATTACTTCAGCATCACCAAATTTTATTGATAAACAAGGAACTAAGTGATTACAATTAAAACAACATGAACTACTCAAATCGGAAAATAACAATAACTTGAAACTAGAACAACAGAGAAGAAGGGGATGGGAAATTACAAGAATATTGAGATGAGAAAATCAGAAGGTTCACACCACATATTGCCTGCATATTCCTTAGTGGTATTGCCTATTTAACTAACTCTCCTTTCCAGCAAATTCTTAATCACGTGTTCAGCCCTTGCCCACTATGAAATCTGCTAGCTTTGTTGGAATCTTCCTCACGCGTGTGCTTCTACGCGTAGTATCATTTTGCCGTTGCTTGCTGTCATCCCTCGTGGCAACTTGGTCAGCATCCTTATCAGTATTTGATTCTACCTGGTTCACAACAATACCCCCATCCATAAAAGGAACCTTGTCCTCAACGTTCTAAGTAGGTGGAAGTATATCATAAGAGAAATCAGTCAATGGAAGTCGGGTGATCTGTTCAGGAGGTTCTCCAACACACTTCTTGAGCATAGAGATATGGAAAATCGAGTGCATCTTGGCTGCATCTGGTAAGTCCAGCTTATAGGACACTTCCCAAATTCTCTTGATGACTTTGAATGGTCCAAAATATCGATGAACTAACTTATGATGTTGCTGGGAATACACGAAATTTTGGTGATATGGCTTGATCTTCACAAACATCAAGTCTCCTGGCTGATACGTGGTTTCTTTACGACTCTTATCAGGATTCATTTTCATCTTTACCTGAGCCTTAGCCAAATTATGTTTCAACAGGTCCATGACTTCGTCTCTTTGCAAGAGAAACTGCTGCACCAAGTCACTAGGACTGTCGCCGATGACATAACGAGCTATAATAAGAGGCTTTCGAGCATACAATGCCTCAAAAGGTGTCATTCCAGCTGAAGTTTGAAGGGAATTATTATACCAAAACTCTGCCCGTGGAAGCATGGAAACCCAATTCTTAGGAGTATCAACCACAAAGCAACGTAAATATTGCTCTACACATTTAGAGCCTCTGATTGCCCATATGTTTGTGGATGATACGTGGTGCTCATGGCTAACGTAGTTCCCTGTAGAAGTTGTATTTCTTTTCAAAATAGGTGGATGAACCTAGGGTCACGGTCAGTATCTATAGTGCGAGGAGGACCATGTAATCTGATGATTCCAATTACAAAAGCAGCAACAATAGAGACTGCGGTAAAGGATGAGGGCAGGGGAATAAAGTTCTCGTATTTGGTCAGTTGGTCCACTACTGTCATTATTGTAGCCTTACCTATTGAAATCGGAAGGCACGTAATGAAATCTATACCTATGTCTTCAAAAACAAACTCGGAAACTGGTAGGGGTTGAAGCAAACCCGCGGGGTGGTGATGGGTATCTTTCATTTGCTGGCAGGCTTGGCAAGAAGAAACAAAGACCTGAACATCCTTTTTCATGTGTTTCTAGAAAAATTTAGAAGCTAGACGGTGATAAGTACAAGCCACCCCAGCGTGCCCTCCTATATAGGAAGAATGAAATTCAATTAGCAGTTGTTGGCGTAGAGGTGAATCAATGGGAATAACCAAGTGCCCTTTAAAAAATAATAATCCATCGCAGAAGTTGTAACCGTTGGTCAAGTCTGGATCTTGAGAAAGAGACTATTGGAGGGCTATTAATTTCAGATAGGTCGTGTTATGGAGCCTTAATTCCGTCAGTAGAACTGGAACACATCCCATAATAGCCATATATGCCGCTTCCAGCACTCGTGGAAGAGCATCAGCTGCTCCATTTTTCTTTCCTGGGCGATAGATAATAGAGAAGTCATATCCAATTAACTTGTTCAACCACTTATGTTGCTCAGGAGTTTGGATAGTTTGGTTGGTAAGGTTCCTAAGGGCTTGCTGGTCAGTGTAGATTGTGAATCGATGTCCCAGCAAATATTGGCGCCATTTTCTTACTGCTTGAATGATGGCAAACATTTCTCTATGATATCTGGAAGCTTGTTGCATCCTAAGGCTAAGGTTTTGGCTGAAGAAAGCCACAGGATGTCCTTTTTGAGATAAAATTGCTCCTATACCAACTCCTCATGCATTTGTTTCTAGAGTAAATTCCTAGCAAAAATTTGGAAGAGCCAAGATAGGTGTGGAGCTAAGGCACATTTTGAGCTTATCAAAAGCAACCTGTTGTTTTGGTGACCATTGAAATGCATATTTGCGCAACAAATTAGTCAGAGGGGCTGCTACAGATGGGTAATGATGAATGAAACGACGATAGTATCCCACGAACCCTAGAAATCCACGCTCCTCTTACACCGAACGGGGCTGCAGCCATTGTTTAATGGCAGTGATCTTTGCTGGATCAACTACTAAGCAGTGTGCGAGATGACATGACTCAAATAGTCAACAGATTGTTGACCAAACACCCATTTGGATCGCTTGGCCACTAATTTATGATCCTTCAAGATCTGCAAGACAACGCAAAAATGTTCTAGGTGCTTCGACCGACTAAGGCTATAAACCAAGATGTCGTGAAAGAACACCAAGACAAAGAGATACAGAAATGGCCGAAAAAAATCATTCATAGTGGCTTGAAAGGTTGAGGGGGCATTGGAAAGTCCAAACGGCATAACTAAGAATTCATAATGACTGTCATGTGTGCGAAATGCTGTTTTCTCCACGTCCTCAGGTCGGACTCTAATCTCATAATACCCATATAGGAGGTCCAACTTGGAGAAAAACTGGGCACCATAAAACTCATCAAATAGTTCGTCAATAGTTGCAATGCAAAATCTATCACAAAGAAATTCAAAAATAGTCAGATTTACCACTGGTCATTGAAAAATACCCAAGTTTCAAAAGTCATTGAAATTTAGCCACTTTAAATCTGAGCAAAAACACTGTTCAAAATCCAGAAAAATACGCCCGTAAATTTTACGGGAGTTCCAGCATAAGTATGCTTGAACTCCCGTAAATTTTACGGGAGTTCCAGGATAACTATGCTGGAACTCCCGTAAATTTTACGAGAGTTCAAGCATAATTATGCTGGAACTCCAGTAAATTTTACTGGAGTTCCAGCAAGTATACTTGTCCAGTATAATATACTGGAGTTTAGAGCACTGGTGCTCCAGTCTCTCGCAAATTTTACAGGAGTTAGCAAAGTATACCGATCCAGCATAATATGCTGGAGTTCGTACATAAATGCACCAAAACTCCCGTATATTATACTGGACCGGTCCTGTTGCAGCAAAAAAGTGGCTATTTTTCATTGACTTGGTAAACGCTGGCTACTTTTCATTAACCAGTGTAAAAACTGGCTATACCATGAAATTTTATCTAAAATGTGACTGCATTCAATGCCCGATAATCTACAAAAAACCGCCAAGTTCCGTCCTTCCTACGAACTAGGAGGTCTGGCGATGAGAATAGACTAGTGCTAGGAAGAATAACCCATTCTCTGAGCATGTCACTTACCAATTGTTCCATAACATGTTTTTGAAAATACGGATAAATGTAAAGTTTGACATTCACTGGTTCAACTCCCGGTAATAGATGAATGGCATGGTCATGCGGCCTAGTCGGAGGAAGACCTTATGGATTTTGGAAAAACCTAACAAAGGTATCCAATAAGTCCCCTACGTCCGGTGGTGGGGAATCCGTGGACGTAACAGGTTCAACCACTAATTTCAAGTGGAAAAAGGAAGATATGGCATTGATGGTCGTCATACGCCGGATACTATGCAATTGAACAGGTTGGATATTTGTTGATAGGTCACCTTGACAAGTGAACCGATGGTTATTAAGAGTGAATTAAAAAACTCGAGCACCATAATCAGTGACAACCGGCCCCAAGGTTGCCAACCATGATAAGTCGATAACCAAATATGATCCATGGAGGGGTAATACATAGAAATCCATAGTAAGGTTGCAACCTTGAAGGGAGAGGGGAACTTGGCGACAGACACTATCACAACTTAGTCGCTGGCCGCTGGCCACCATCATAGAAACACGAGGAATAGGTGCGATGGGGAGCTGAAGAAATTTAGCAACTCGAGATTGAATAAAGTTATCAGTACTCCCACCATCAAGGAGCTCTTACACCGGTGAACCATTAACATGTCCAGTAAAGAGAAGAGTATTGGTGGAAACACCACCCGCTAAAGCATGATACAAAATCGAGGAGTGCTCCTGAACTTCCTAACACTGCAACTCCTCAGTGAGAAGATTATCGAGAACAAAATTCTCTGGTAAGGCTACTTCATCCTCTGGGCCATTAGTTAAGAGGAACAATTGGGGGCTAGTCTTACAACGATGGTTAGGGGAGTATTTATCATCACAATGGTAGCAAAGGCCCTTCTCACACCGACTCTACATCTCCGGCGTAGTAAGGCGTTTGAAAGGAAACCGAGAAGGTGGAGTCGAAGAAGGAGTTACGGGCAAGGTGGGTGAAGAATGATTGGGTAATATAGGCTGGGAGCAAGCAAAAGCGGATCGAATAGGCCCCTTTTCAAATAAAATCCTTTGTTCATGCATATGGGCGGAAGTTATGGCATGGTCCATGGTGGTGGGCTGATGAATGGTAACAGAAGATAAAATATAAAATCTAAGGTCCGATTGAAATACCTCAACCAAATACCACTCCGACAATGAATTGGTTTCATTCAACAGAGCCTCAAAACGACTCTGAAATTCAGCCACTGTTGAAGTCTGGCGGAGCGTTGATAACCGGCCTGCCGGTGACTGGACATGGCGTTTACGAAAGCGGCTGCGTAATTTCTCTGTAAAACTGGTCCAATCACTGAGTTGTTTGTTCCAGTAAGGCCACATGTACCATTTCAAAGCTTCACCGTCAAGATAGAACGAGACAATAGTGAGTTTCTCCTCTTCAATAATACCATAGAAGTCGAAGTAATGATAAGCCTGAAAGATCTATGCCTCCGGCATGTCACCATGAAAATGACCGAACTCCACTGGCACCGGCTTGTGACAAAGGGGAGAAGAACCCTTTGAAGAAGCAACAAGGAAACCCACAGGGTCCTGCACACCTTTGGAGTGAGAAACATCACGTAACGGTAATCCCGCGGTGAGAGTAGCCACCTGAGTGACTAGATCCGGAATCACCAACCGATGGCTATCCATGGCAGCACGAATATTTGCATCTTATGAAGACGGTACGAGTAGACCATCGAAGGCTTTGAGTTTGGAATCAACCGACATAGTAGTCGAGGAAATGAAAGCACCAATGTAGCAATATTACTTCAGCACCACCAAATTGTATTGATAAACAAGGAACTAAGTGATTACAATGAAAGCAACATGAACGACTCAAATTGGAAAATAACAATAACTGGAAAGTAGAACAACAGAGAAGAAGGGGATGAGAAATTAGAAGAATATTGAGATAAGAAAATCAGAAGGTTCACGCACATATTGCCTGCCTATTCCTTAGTGGTGTTGCCTATTTAACTAACTCTCCTTTCCAACAAATTCTTAAGTGCGTGTTCAGCTCTTGCCCACTGCGAAATCTGTTAGCTTTGTTGGAATCTTCTGCACGCACGTGATTTTATGCGTGGTATCATTTTACCACTGCTTGTTGTCATCCCTCGTGGCAACTTGATCAGTATCCTTATCAGCATTTGACTCTACCTGGTTCACAACAGTGATGTTGTGCACTTGTTTGATTTATGATTCTTGTTGATAATTAAGATAAGGTGTTCCTCGTATTTACTTGTTGTCTTTCTATTTTAATTGATGTTTTCCCGCAACATGTTTTCCCCTCCTATTTCTAACTGTACATTCTTGTTTTATTTTTCGCCGTATATGATTTAACTGCAGAGGTTTATTTGGTAGTTTGGTCCTAACCTTATCACTACTTCGCCGAGGTTAGGCTGGGCACTTACTAGCACATGGGGTCGATTGCGCTGATACTACACTATGCACTGTGTGCAGATCCCGGCGCATAAGCTTTTGGACCTTAGCTTGGAGTGGCTGCCTTCAGTCCATACAGAGATCCAAGGTAGTCTTGCAGGCGTCCGTAGGCCCTGGCGTCTCCCTCTACCCTTTCATCCTATTTTATTTACATATTTCAGAAATAGTATTGTATTTATTTTTCAGACCTTATTTGTAATATTCCTAGACCGTCTGTGAAGTTGTGACACCAGTTCTGGGTAGTCTATGTTCAAGAAATTGTATTGAAAATATTTAAATGGTTTTATTTGTTTCTTCCGCTCGTTTAAATTCCGTTATTTAAAAAATGTTGGTTCATAATTGTTAAAGGATTAAAATGGGAAAAAAGTAATTTGTTCAAACGGTTGGCTTGCCTAGCTTTCATTAGTAGGCGCCATTACGACTTCCAAGGACAGAAAATCCGGATTGTGACTGGAGTAATCTATTAGCTAGAATTAGTTAATAGTCTAATAACATGAAGCCTAGCTAGTTTATAGAGCAGAGTCAACTAGACTATTTTAATTAAGTTGATGACAATCCCATCAAAACATTTTTGATTTTTTAAATAACAATTAATAATAAGGAAACCCGTGAATTAGGAGGGGATTAGAAAGAAGGAATTAATTGGTCACTTAGTAAGACAAACTTAATGTGCTTTTGAGTTATAAATTAAATCAATAAAGTATAGACAATTATATACGTTAACACCACATAACATGTCGTGCAAAAACATTACTTAGTTGGCAGATGGGATATTGAGATTTAATAAATTAATCATACTAATTAGTATTATATTCTAATTTTCTTTCATGTATTTGTACTTGTACATTTTGTTTCTGTTATTCGTTAATTCATCTGCCACGTGGAACTATATCTGTCGGCTCCACGCTGTACATATGAATTGACAATTTCAAATATGCCACGTATATATATATATATATATATATATATATATATATATATATATATATATATATATATATATATATATATATATATATATATATATATATATATATCCTTTTTTTTACTCCTATTATGTTTAATTTCCTATTCTTTTCCGAGTATCCCATTGTATATTAGTATTATCACTCTCTTCAAATTGTATTATTTAGGTTAATAGTTAATCACTTATTAATGGCAAAAATTACTTTAGTGACGAATCTGATATTCAGTTTCCACTAATTCGATTAATTCAAATACATATCGCGTAGAACTTAATCGAAAAGTATTTTTTCTTTATGGAATTTTTACCTTCGTATACCACATATAAAACCTTATTACCCTCAATGTTTAAGGTTTGAGTTAATTATATTTCAGTATACCAAATTACCATTTATATACCATAGTTCAAATAAGGGATATAATTAAGGGTGCATTTATATTAGGCATAATTATAGGACCGTAGCCCCTCCCCACGTTTTACCTTTACCACGTAATTTCTTTCTTCTCTTGTGATTTTTCGGAAATCAGAAGTGCTACTGCCCCGGCAGCGCTGACGACAGAGACAATTGTCAGTACGGCGGCAAGCGGCTGCAGGAGATCGAACAGTGTGTGACTGGTCATGGTGATGATGGGGTTTTTTCTTTCTTATTTGTTTTTTTGGAAGATGAAGAAGAGAGGACCGAAGAGACATATGTGATGAAATAGTTCTATGCAGAATAGTGACTTGTAGTTTTGACATTTCAAAGAAGATACATTCAACTATGCTAAAGTCTTTGGACAAATAGGACTGAAGAGACAGAAGTGATGAAATAGTTCTATGCTAGTGACTTGTAATTTTGACATTTCAAAGAAGATATATTAAACTATGATGAAGTCTTTGGACAAATAAATTATAGAAAAATTAATCTACAATTTATCTACAAGATATCTACAAACTGGATACATTGAATTTTAATATCCCAATTCCCATTTCAATTGTAGCATAATTGATATTTTAGACATAATTGCGTTTTTGATGAAGATTTGTAGAAGTTTTAGTCTTCGCAATTTATAATTTGTCTACGATATTACAATTTATCTACAATTTATAGAAATATGTCTTCTTCTTCTTCTTCTTCTTCTTCTTCTTCTTCTTCTTCTTCTTCTTCTTCTTTGTGACGACCCGGCCCGTCGTCACGTGAGTTACCACCCCGTTTCTCCCATATTATGTCCCTCTATGCTTTAATATCAGTGTTTGAGTTGACCTGATAGAGTTGGATTGGTTTTAGTTGGAAATAAGGCACTTAGCCTCTTACAAGGAAGCTTGTTGTGGAAAAGTCAACCAGGTATTGACTATGTAGCTAGAGGGCTCGGATGTGAGTTCTGGTGGTTCGGTTAGTTTCGGGGGATGATTTGTGACTTAGGAGAACGATCGGGATTGAATTTGGAGGTCCGGTGTAGAATAAGGCTTGAATTGGTGAAGTTTGAATTTTGGCGGATTTCGGTTGATAGGTGAGATTTTGATCCGAGAGTCAGAATGGAATTCCGAGAGTTGCAGTATCTTCGTTAGGTAATTTTGGATATGTGTGCGAAATTTCAGGTCATTCGGAAGTCGTTTGGTCGGTTTTTTGATCAAATGTGAGTTTCGGAAGTTTTAGTTTAACTTAGGCTTGAATCCGTGGTGAATTGATGATTTTTGTGTTGTTTGACGTGTTGTGATGATTGGAACAAGTTCGTATGATGTTTTCGAGTAGGTTGGTATTTTTGGTTGAGGTCCCAGGGGCCTCAGGATGATTTTGGATGGTTAAACGGGAATTTTGGAAGTATGCAGCAGGTCTGATCTTCTGGCTTCTGGTATTTCCGCATCTGCGGAAAAGGAGCCGCAGGAGCGGTTCCGCAGATGCGGCTATGGTATTGCAGAAGCGGTCCATGGGGGGACCTGGAATGTTCCGCATAAGCGAAAGTCTTTTCGCAAAAGCGGACACCGCATAAGCGGATTGGCTATCGCAGAAGCAGCCCTGGGATTTCTTTAGTTGAACCTCATAAGCGGTGTTTTTGCCGCAAAAACGGAAGCCGCAGGTGTGGTGCATGGACCGCATAAGCGAAAATAACTAGGCGTCAGTATGGTTTTAAAGGATATTTCATCCGCGACCTATTTCATATTTCCTCCATATTTGCATCACCTTGAGAGCTCGTTGGTAGATTTTGAAGGGAATTTTGACGGGAAGTGATTGGAGGTAAGTCTCGTGGCCTAGGAACACCATTTAATTGAAGATTCCTCCTTTAATTCTCTGAAAATTTGGGATTTAATGGCCTATTTGAACTCCGATTTTGATGAATTTTATATGTACCGACTCGTGGCGAGACGAGGAATCCGGTGATGTGAATTTCGTAATTTTTTGAGAAGTGGGCCCGGGGCTTGAATTTTGTCAACTTTGTATTTTTGAGTATTTTTCGAGTTCTTTCAATTGGGTTATGTCCCATTAGCTTATTATAAACTATTCCTTGTGGTTTTGGTCAGATTCTATACTCGAGGAGGTCAATTTGCGAGGAAAGCGCAAGGCGAGCTAGGATTTTGGCCGGTTTGAGGTGAGTAATGGTTATGAATGATATACTGAGGGTTTGAAACCCCGTATTTGCACTATGTAGTGCTATGTTGAGATGAGATACGTGTCGTATGATGAGCGTGGTGATGTTGTTGCTAGGGATTTGGACTCGGTCCATCTCGATAGAGGGCTTACTGTACTTTTGACTGAGACTGAGCTTATAACCGTATATTCTGTGCTAGTTGCCATGTTTGGGGCCTTGTGCCGATCTGTAGAACCCTTAGGGAGCATGTTGAGCTAACTGATCTCACTTTACCTGTTGAACACATACTCTCAGTCATGTCCTAAACTGTAAAATATAATATGAACCGGTATTAGCAAATTGCACTCTAAATGAGAAATACCTAGGGTTGAATGCCCTGTCTTAGCTGAGTGGGCCCGAGAGGCCAAGTCTATATTGACTGAGAGGGTTCAAGGACCCCATAGTGAGGGTATTTGATATATACCGGATCGGGCTGCACGCTGCAGCAGTGTATACATATACATATATTGGATCGGACTGCACGCCGCAGTAGTATATTATATATATAGATCGGACTGCACGCCGCAGTATTATAGCGCTTGGGCTGAAAGAGCCCCTTCGGAGTCTGCACATACCCCAGTTAGCGCATTCGACTATTATTATTAGATCGGGTTGCGCGCCGCAGCAGTGTATCTTAGTATTAGATCGGGTTGCGTGCCGCAGCAGTATGTCCTATTATTGGATCGGGCTGCACGCCGCAGCAGTGTTGGTAATTTGCCGGACTTTGAGAGATTTTCACCTGTTTTCCCTGCTCAGCTGTTGTTTACTTCTTTTACTATTGGTTATAGAACTTTGTAGTATTTCTACGAGAATTCTTACTTTCAGTTGTTATTTATTGCTATTACTCACTGAGTTAGAATACTCACTTTACTCCCTGCACCTTGTGTGCAGATACAGGGATCTAGGAGGCATAGCTGAGTTTGTTGTTGTGGCCTAGTTCATCTGTCGGAGTCATCGAGGTAGCTGCCTGGCATCCGCAGGACCCGATTTCTCCCCTTATCTTTCTTTACTTCCGCATCTAGACTTTCATATGTATAGGATATTATTCTGTTGTATCTAGAGGCTCTGACTCGTGACGCCAGATCTGTTATGGGCTGTTATTACTGTTATTGTGGATTCCGCACTATTTCTATTACTATCAGTTCTAAAATATTTGCTTAATTGGTATTTTAAGTTTAATAATTGGGTTGGAAATGTTCAAATGGTCGGGCTTGCCTAACAAGGTATTGGGCACCATCACGATCGGGGTTTGGGTCGTGACAAGTTGATATCAGAGCCTAGGTTACCAGGTCTCGCGAGTCATGAGCTGGTTTAGTAGAGTCTCGCGGATCAGTACGGAAACGTCTGTACTTATCCTCGGGAGGCTGCAGAACTTTTAGGAAAGACTTCATATTCTTGAAATTCTTGTCGTGTGACTTTGTTGATCCGACAACTAAACTTTTGTATTCTATTCTCTCGCTGATGGTGAGAACACGTACTACCGGACGTGGCGGACGACCACCATTGCCACCCACTAGAGGACGTGGACGCGGCCGTGGTCGTGGCCGAGGTAGAGCAGCAGGGGCAGCACCAGTTGACCCACTGGTTGCCCCCATTTAGGATCAGCCTCCAGCTGTAGAAACTCCAGCAGCACCTGCTCAGGCACCAGCTAAGCCTATTGTGATTTCGGGTCTTTAGGAGGCCCTAGCTCAGATTTTATCGGTTTGCACTGGCCTGGCTCAGGCAGTCTCGGCCACTACCGCCGCAGCTACATCTCAAATCGGGGGTGGTCATCAGACCCCCACAACTTGCACTCCTGAGCAGGTAGTGCAGGGTTTGCAGACACCAGAGGCGCCACCAGCTCAGCAGGTTGCCCCAGTTCAGCCAGTTGCCCCAGTTCAGCCGGTTGCACCGGTTCAGGATGTTATGTTTCTAGTTATGCCAGACGATGAGCAGCGTCTTTTTGAGAGGTTCAGCAGGCTTTCACCTCCTACTTTCAGGGGTATTCCGGGCGAGGATGCTAGGATTTTCTCGACAAGTGTCGACGTATGCTTCGGACAGCAGGGATCTTAGAGTCGAGCGGGGTATCATTTACCACTTTTCAGTTCTCAGGAGCATCCTTTACATGGTGGGAGGCATATGAGCGGCGTAGGCCGGCAGGTTCAACACTGTTGTCATGGCAGGAGCTCTCCACTATTTTTTTGGAGAAGTGGGTACCACGGTCGCAAAGGGAGGAGCTGCGTAGGCAGTTTGAGCGGCTCCGTCAGGGAGATATATCTGTGACGTAGTATGAGGTGAGGTTCTCAGAGTTAGCTCATTATGCTCCATGGATGGTTCCAACTGATGAGGAGAGGATCAGGTGATTTGTGGACGGACTCATTTATCCCATCCGTATTCTGATGACTCGAGAGAGGGTCCTGAGCCATACCTTTGAGGATGCAGTGGATATTGCTCATGATATCGAGATGACTTGCCGTCAGGAGAGAGATAAGAGGGAGTCCAAAAGGCCTCGAGGATCAAATAGCTTCAGTGGTGCTCTGTCTAGGGTCCAGGTGCAGCAGAGCAGAGGTCGTTCTTCCAGGCCTCATCAGTCAGCTTGCTCAGAGTATCGTGGATTATCTTCTGGTCGGGGTTATCAGGGCTCTCATCAGAGTCAGCCATCTCTTAGTGCACTTCTAGCGTAGATTTCATCTCATGCCCCATCTGTTCAGGGTTCATCCCAGCTGAGTTCATCAGCTAGCCACACTGGCGCGAGGGGTTCCCTTCATTCCCAGCCCCCAGCACCCGGGAGTTTCTATGAGTGTGGTGAGTTCGGGCACATGCGGAGGGAGTGTCCCCGCCGTACATCCAGTTCATCTCAGCAGAGGCGTCAGCCCTCATCGTTGGGCCCAGTATCTTAAGCACCTGCCCCGCCAGCTAGGGGTGAGGGACAGGCAGTTAAGGGTTTCCCCAGAGGGGGAGGCCGATCGGGTGGGGGTCAGGCTCGATTCTATGCTCTTCAGGGCTGGTCAGATGTTGTTGCTTTGGATGCTATTATCACAAGTATTATTTTAGTCTGCCACAGGGATGGCTTAGTTTTATTTGATCCCGGATCTACTTATTCCTATGTATCTTCATGCTTTGCTCATCATTTGGGTACGACCTGAGGGTGTCTTGCATTACCTATGTACGTTTCTACCCAGGTGGGCGGTACTATTATTGTGGACAATGTATATCGGTCCTGTCTTGTTACTATTGGGGGTCTGGAGACCCGAGTTGATTTGTTGCTGTTGAGCATGGTAGATTTCGATGTTATTCTGGGCATGGATTGTCTATTTCCGTGCCATGCTATTCTAGATTGCCACGCCAAGACAGTCATATTGGCTATGCCGGGTATTCCGAGGATCGAGTGGCGTGGTATGACTGATTATGTACCCAGTAGGGTAATCTCTTTCTTGAAGGCCTAGAGGATGGTTGGAAGGGATGCTTATCATATTTGGCATTTGTGAGGGATGTTGGAGCTGAGACTCCCAGCCTTGATTATGTTCCCCTTGTGAGGGATTTTCCGGATATATTTCCATCGGACCTACCGGGCATGCTGCCGGACAGGGATATTGATTTCGGTATTGACCTAGTGCCGGACACTCAGCCTATCTCTATTCCTCCCTATCGTATGGCACCAGCCGAGTTGAAGGAATTGAAGGAGCAGTTTCAGGAACTCTTAGATAAGGGGTTTATTCGTCCTAGTGTGTCATCGTGGGGTGTACCGGTCTTATTTGTGAAGAAGAAAGATGGCTCAATGAGAATGTGTATTGATTACAGGCAGCTGAATAAGGTGACAGTGAAGAATAAGTATCCACTACCCCGTATTGATGACTTGTTTGATCAGCTCCGGGGAGCGAGGTTATTCTCGAAGATTGATCTTCGACAGGCTATCACCAGCTGAAGATCAGGGATTCTGATATTATGAAGACAGCTTTCAGAACGAGATATGGGCATTATGAGTTTCTATTTATGTCTTTTAAACTGACTAATGCCCCAGCCGCATTCATGCATTTGATGAACAGCATGTTCCGGCCGTATCTGGGTTCCTTTGTGATTGTGTTTATTGATGACATCCTGGTGTACTCGCGTAGCCAGGAGGAGCATGCTTAGCATTTGAGAGTAGTATTGCAGAGATTGAGGGAGGAGAGGCTTTATGCAAAGTTCTCCAAGTGTGAGTTCTGGCTTGGGTCTGTGGCTTTTTTGGGACACGTGGTGTCCAGTGACGGTATTCAGGTTGATTCAAAGAAGATAGAGGTGGTGCAGAGTTGGCCTAGACCGACCTTGGCCACTAAGATCCGTAGTTTACTTGGGTTGGTAGGGTATTATCGCCGGTTTGTTCAGGGATTTTCTTCTGTTGCGTCGCCCTTGACCAAGTTGACTCAGAAGAGTGCTCCATTTGTGTGGTCCGAGGAGTGTGAGGAGAGCTTTTAGAAGCTCAAGACAGCTTTGACTACGACTCCAGTATTGGTATTGCCATCAGCTTCAGGTTCCTTCACTGTGTATTGTGATGCCTCGAGAGTTGGGATCGGATGTGTGTTGATGTAGGAGGGTAGGGTTATTGCATATTCTTCTCGACAGTTGAAGCCCCATGAGAAGAACTACCTTGTGCACGATTTGGAGTTAGCAGCTATAGTCCATGCTCTAAATATTTGGAGGCACTACTTGTACGGCGTATGTTGTGAGGTGTATACTGATCATCGCAACCTTCAACATCTGTTCAAACAGAAAGATCTTAATTTGAGGCAGCGGAGGTGGCTTGAGTTGCTCAAGGATTATGACATTACCATATTTTATCATTCGGGGAAGGCCAATGTAGTGGCCGATGCTTTGAGCCGGAAGGCGGTTAGTATGGGCAGCTTGGCATATATTCCAGTTGGGGAGAGGCCCTTTGCGGTAGATGTTCAGGCGTTGGCCAACCGGATGGTGAGGTTAGATATTTCAGAGCTGAGTCGGGTGTTGGCTTGCATTGTTTCTCGGTCCTCCTTGTATGACCGCATCAGAAAGCGTCAGTCTGATGATCCACATTTGCTTGTCCTTAAGGACAGAGTTCAGCATGATGATGCCAGAGATGTGACCATTGATGATGAAGGTATGTTGAGGATGCAGGGCCGGATTTGCGTGCCCAATGTGGATGGGCTTAGGGAGTTGGTACTAGAGGAGGCCCACAGCTCACGGTACTTCATTCATCCGGGTGCCGCAAAGATGTATCAGGACTTGAGACAGCATTACTGGTGGAGGAGGATGAAGAAGGATATTGTGAGTAATGTAGCTCGATGTCTCAACTGCCAGCAGGTCAAGTACGAGCATCAGAGACTGGGCGATGATCTTCAGTGTATGGTTATTCCTGAGTGGAAATGGGAGAGGATTACAATGGATTTTGTGAGCGGTCTCCCTCAGACTTTGAGGAAGTTTGATTCAGTTTGGGTGATTGTGGATCGGCTGACCAAGTCCGCGCACTTCATTCCAGTATGTACTACTTACTCTTCGGAGCGGCTGGCAGGGATCTTTATTCGGGAGATTATCAGGTTACATAGGGTTCCAGTTTCTATTATCTCGGATAGAGACACTCAGTTCACTTCTCAATTCTGGAGGGTATTTCAGCAGGAGCTGGGTATGCAGGTGGAGTTGAGCACAGCATTCCATCCTCAGACGGACGGACAGTCCGAGCGCACTATTCATATTTTAGAGGACATGTTGCGTGCCTGTGTTATAGATTTTGGAGGTTCATGGGATGAGTTTTTGCTGCTTGCAGAGTTTGCCTACAACAACAGTTACCAGTCGAGCATTCAGATGGTCCCGTATGAGGCGCTGTATGGTAGGCGGTGTAGATCTCCTGTTGGATGGTTCGAGCCCGGCGAGGCTAGATTGTTGGGGACTGAGATGGTTCAGGATGCTTTAGAGAAGATGAAGTTGATCTAGGAGAGGCTTCGTACAGCACAGTCGCGCCAGAAGAGTTATGCGGACCTGAAGGTTCGTAATATGTCCTATATGGTAGGCGAGAAGGTCTTGTTAAAGATTTCGCCCATGAAGTGTGTTATGCGGTTCGGGAAGAAAGGGAAGCTGAGCCCGAGGTTCATTGAACCTTTTGAGATACTCAAGAGAATTGGAGAGGTGGCATATGAGCTTGCCTTGCCACCCAACTTGTCTAGTGTGCATCCGGTATTCCATGTATCTATGCTCTGGAAGTATGTTAGGGACCCGTCTCATGTGTTGGACTTCAGCACGGTTCAGTTGGATGATGGTTTGTCATATGATGTGGCGCCGACGACTATTCTGGTCGACAAGTTCGAAAACTGAGGTCCAAAGATATTGCTTCAGTGAAGGTGCAATGGAGAGATTGGCCCGTGGAAGAGGCTACTTGGGAGACCGAGCAGCAGATTCGGAGTAGATATCCCCACCTATTTGAGACTCTAGGTATGTTTCTTGACCCCGCTCGAGGACGAGCGTTTGTTTCAGTTGGGGAGGATGTGACGACCCGGTCTGTTGTCACGTGAGTTACTGCCCCGTCGTCACGTGAGTTACCGCCCCGTTTCCCCCATATTATGTCCCTCTATGCTTTAATATCAGTGTTTGAGTTGACCGGTTAGAGTTGGATTGGTTTTAGTTGGAAATGAGGCACTTAGCCTCTTAGAAGGAAGCTTGTTGTGAAAAAGTCAACCGGATGTTGACTATATAGTTAGAGGGCTCGGATGTGAGTTCCGGTGGTTCGGTTAGCTTCGAGTGATGATTTGTGACTTAGGAGAGCGATCAAAATTGAATTTGGAGGTCCCGTGTAGAATTAGGCTTGAATTGGTGAAGTTTGAATTTTGGCGGATTTCGATTGATAGGTGATATTTTGATCCGAGGGTCGGAATGGAATTTCGAGTGTTGCAATAGCTTCATTAGGTTATTTTGGATATGTGTGCAAAATTTCGGGTCATTCGTATATCGTTTGGTCAGGTTTTTGATCGAATGTGAGTTTCGAAAGTTTTAGTTTAACTTAGACTTGAATCCGTGGTGAAATGATGATTTTTGTGTTGTTTGACGTGTTTTGATAATTGGAACAAGTTCGTATGATGTTTTGGAGTAGGTTGGTGTTTTTGGTTGAGGTCTCGGGGGCTCGAGATGATTTCGGATTGTTAAACGAGAATTGTGGAAGCATGCAGCAGGTCTGATCTTCTGGCTTTTGGTATTTCCGCATTTGCGGAAAAGGAGCCACAGAAACGGTTTCGCAGATGCGACTATTGGATCGCAGAAGCGGTCCATGGGGGGGCCTGGAATGTTCCGCAGAAGCGGAAGTCTTTCCGCAAAAGCGGACACCGCATAAGCGGATTGGCTATCGCAGAAGCGGCCCTGAGATTTCTTTAGTTGAACCGCATAAGCGGTGTTTTGACCGCAAAAGCGGAAGCCGCAGGTGCGGTGCATGGACCGCATAAGCGGAAATAACTGGGCGTCAGTATGGTTTTAAAGGATATTTTATCCGCGACCTATTTCATATTTCCTCCATTTTTGCATCACCTTGAGAGCTCGTTGGTAGATTTTGAAGGGGATTTTGACGGGAAGTGATTGAAGGTGAGTCTCGTAGCCTAGGAACATCATTTAATTGAAGATTCCTCCTTTAATTCTCTGAAAATTTGGGATTTGATGGCCCATTTGAACTCCGATTTTAATGAATTTTATATGTACGGACTCGTGGCGAGACGAGGAATCCGGTGATGTGAATTTCGTAACTTTTTCGTAATCCGAAAAAAAGTTTGATGTAAAAAAAAAGGGAATGAAGCCTTTAAATAATAGTAATAAGGTTCTGCTAAATCCTAAATGAATTGGGATTAACCATTTAGGAAAAGCAAAAGTAATTATAGAAATACTATAACGAATTTAATTATAAGAAAGCGTACATTTTCTATCGGCTCTTGCAAAACATAATCCCAATTAGGAAAAGCAAAAGTTATTATAGAAATACTATAACGAATTTAATTACAAAAAGCGTACATTTTCTATCGACTCCTGCAAAACATTCTCCAATGACTACAAGATAATCAAATTTTATGATGAAAAAATTAGTCCAATTCCATCACAAATTACTTGACAATTGATTTACTCTGATAAAAGCAAAATGACTTTCAGGTAGTAGCGGAAAGTATCATTCAAAAAGATTCTAGAGCTTGGCTTAATAGCAGGTTTAATTGGCTAGCGTAAAGATTTTTTTTTTTTTAAAAAGGGAAGTTCCAACGAAAGAAAGTCAAAAATGAAGAAACGACATTAATCTCTACTTGTTGGCATTTGGTATTCGAGTGAGATATATATTACTAGTATTATAACATTCCTTCAAAAAAAAATTAAAGGCCTTTGTTCGATCTTTAGAAATAAAAAAAAATCGGTAAAGAACGCTTCCCGCCTTGGAAGGAGAGTCTTAAAGCAACAATCAAGTTGTCTGCGTTCGACATATAAAACACGGATTCGAGCCGTGGAAGTAACCAAGTAATACTTGCATTATAGTAAATTGTTTGCGTTACACCCTTGAGGTGCGGCCCTTCATTAGACCCTGCATGAATACAACATATTTTATGCATCGAACTGGCTTTTAATTAACACTTGTACGATGAGCATTGAGCCATATTTGACGCAAATTTAAATTAGTCAGACAGCAATAAAAGTACCAAATACATAGTGAAAAATCAGAAAAAATAAAACAACTCATGAACATGATGACCCTTCATAAAAAGCAGTTCATTTTGTGTGGAAACAAGAAAGTCCAATAAAGTGGACTATGCCTTGTTATTTTTTCCTTTTTCTTCTTTTGCCACTTTACGGCGTTATTGGAAACTTAGAATCCAAGACTACTCGCTCCTTAGAGGACAACTAGTTATTAATGAAGAACAACCCAAAATATGGGACACAAACTAAGTCCTATATATATTTTCAGAGATACGTAATAAGATATGTAATGATGATAATGATAACGGTTGATACTCATATTATAGGATTAAAGACTTACTTTCAACCTTGATTGTGATTCGTCATGCATGTTCAAAGGCACAAAGTTAGTGGCATGACTTCAGGGGGTGATATTCACATGGTTTTTTAATTTTTTATTTAGTGTTCGATATCTGTATTGGAGTCGGAAAAAATATAAAATCGCGCCAGAAAGGCCCATAATAAGTGTAAGGGAACTTTCTAAAAAATACGAGTTCATACTCATGCTCAAATTCGTAATCTCTAATTAAAGATAAATGAGTACTTACTACTCTATCATAACCTAAGGTTCGCATGGTTAAATAATACTCTACTTGAATCTGTTCTAGGATAATATTTATTAGCACTTAAAATTTATATTTAATCAATTAATGTAACTATTATTACAAACTAATGTAATATATACATATATATATATATATATATATATATATACATATATATATATACATATATATATATATATTAACTATTATTACAAACTAGTGTAATATATATAAATTTCGTTTCATGAAAAATAATATATAATCATTAGTTCCAAGGCACTTTTAATTATTTAGATTGTGTGGCCGCACTCAATTTTGTGCGGTCCGCGGTTATTTATTCGCGGTCGCACTCAATTCTGTATGGTCCGCATAATAGATGTGATGACCCAAAAGGTCATCACTTGCTTTTAAACTACATTCAATTTTTTTGAGGCCTTGAAAACAACATTTATAGTCACATTTATATGAAAATATATAAAAATGATAAAATTTTGTTATAAAATGAGTTAATTTGACTTTGATCAACATTTTAGGTAAACGGATCCGGACTCGTAATTTGATGATCCCGGTGGGTCCGTAGGAAAATATGGGACTTGGGCGTATGCCCGAAATTGAATTCAGAGGTCCCAATCCCGAGAAATAAATTTTAAAAGGAAATTATTTTCTGAAATTATTTGTTCGCAATTCCCAGCCTTGTTCGCATTTGTATTGGACACCAGTTCTGGGTAGTCGAGACTCAAATAGTTGTATTATATATTCACGTTAAGAACTGGTGTCTAATACAAATGCGAACAAGCCTAGGAATTGCGAACAAATAATTTCAGAAAACAATTTCTTTCAAAAATTCATTTCTCGGGCTTGAGACGTCGGAATTCGATTCCAGGCATACGCCCAAGTCCCATATTTTCCTAGACCCTCCAGGACCGTCAAATCACGGGTCCGGGTCCCTTTACCCAAAATATTGACTGAAGTCAAATTAATTTATTTTATAGTCAAAATTCATCATTTTTCATAGATTTTCTTATTTAGACTTTCCGACTACGCACCCGGACTACGCATGCAAATCGAGGTGGTGCTAAATGAGGCTTTTAAGGCCTCAGAACAAAGAATTTTGTTTTTAAAACAAGAGGTCATCACATTCTCCACCTCTAAAATAATCGTTCGTCCTCGGACGTATAGAAGAAGGAATTACCTGAGTCAGGGAAAAGATGGGGATAACGGCTCCGTATATCGGACTCAGACTCCTAGGTCGATGTCTCAAGAGGCTGACCTCTCCATTTAACACGAACAGAAGGAAAACTCTTCGACCTCAACTGACGAACCTGCCGGTCTAGAATAGCCACCGGCTCCTACTCGTAAGATGATTCCTTGTCCAACTGGACAGTGCTGAAATCTAACACATGGGATGGATTGCCGTGATATTTCGGAAGCATGGACACATGAAAAACTGGATGCACGACTGATAAGCTCGGCGGCAATGCAAGTCTATAAGCCACTTCTCCCACTCGATCAAGAATCTCAAATGGACCAATGAACATAGGGCTAAGCTTTCCCTTCTTCCCAAATCTCATCATGCCCTTCATAGGCGATAGTCGGAGCAACACCCGCTCACCGACAATTAAAAGCCACATTTCGAACCATGCGGTTTGCATAACTCTTTTGCCTGGACTGAGCTGTACGAAGCCTATCCTGAATAATCCTGACCTTGTCCAAGGTTTTCTGAACTAGATCCGTACCCAACAACCAAGCCTCTCCTTGCTCAAACCATCCGATCAAAGATCGACACCGCCTACCATATAAAGCCTCATAAGAAGCCATCTGGATACCCGACTGGTAGCTGTTGTCGTAGGCAAACTCTGCTAAAGGCAAAAACTGATCCCACAAGCCTCCAAAGTGTGACGACCCGACCCGTCGTCTCATGAGTTATTGCTCCGTTTCCCTTATTTTATGCTTCGTCATGTTTCATTATCAGCATTTGGTGTGTTGTAGTTGATTTGGATTGGTTTTGGTAGAAAATGAGACACTTAGTCTCTTTTAAGAAGGCTTAAGTTGGAAAAGTCAACCGGACATTTACTTATGAGTTAGAGAGCTCGGATATGATTTCTAGTGATTCAGTTAACTTTGGGAGATGATTTGTGACTTAGGAGTGTGATCAGAATTGATTTTGGAAGTCCGGTGTAGAATTAGGCTTGAATTGGCGAAGTTAGTATTTTGGCAAATTCCAGTTGATGGGTGAGATATTGATCCGAGGGTAGGAATGGAATTACGAGAGTTGCTGTAGCTTCGTTAGGTGATTTTGGATATGTGTGCAAAATTTCAGGTCATTCGGATTTCTGAAGTTTTTAAAGAACTTAGGCTTGAATCCGATGAGAATTGATGATTTTAGTGTTGTTGATATGTTTTGATAGTTGGAGCAAGTTTGAATAAGGTATTGGATCATGTTTGTATTTTTGGTTGAGGTCCCAGGGGCCTCGAGTGAGTTTCAAATGGTCTAACGGTCTAGTTTTGGTGTTGGAGAGTTGCAGATTTTGCATTTCAGATGTTGCAGGTCTTTAAGTCTTCGCGATCGCGGGAGGTCCCACTCGATCGCATAGAAGGAAATTGGGTTGGCCTGAAATTTGTCTTCGCATTTGCGTTTAGTGCTCTGCGTTCGCGGAGTGTGAGCTGCTGGTGCTTTGCGTTCGCATAAGTTCTTCCGCGTTCGCATATAAGGATTTTGGGGCTCTGTGGTTTTGCCCTTCGCGATTGCATCAGGGCTGGTTGCGATCGCATAAGTCTGGAAATATAGACATCGCGTTCGCATAAATTTGGTCGCATTCGCATAGGGGATTTTTGAGGCTGGGAAAGTTTTCTATTCGCGATCGCGAGCATGGGCCCGCGATCGCATAGAAGAAAGACCTATAGTTGGGCAGAATGTTTTAAAACATTTCATCCGCGATTTTGGGGCTCATTTACTCCATTGTTGGTCTTTTTGAGAGCTTTTTGAAGGAAATTGAAGAAGGATTTAAGGGGAATTGATTGGAGGTAATATTTTTGAACTTAAAACACGATTGTATTGTGAAATTGGTCCAGAAATTCATGGAAATTTAGCTAAAATGGAAGAACTAGGGCTTGGAATTTTGAGATTTTAAATTGAGGATTTGAAGGGTCATTTGAACTCTGATTTTGGTGTTCTTGATATGTATAAACTCGTGGGGAAATGAGGAATCTAATTATGTAAAAATTCTGAGTTTCAAGAAGTGGGCTCGGGGCCCAAGTTTTGCTAATTTCAAGATTTTCGCTATTTTTCGATTGTTTTTGCTTGGATATTGTCCCGTTGGCATATTATGATATATTCACTCTAATTTTGGATAGATTCGACGTGTCTAGAGACCGATTTGAAGGGCTAAAGGCGTCGCGAGCTACAGATTTCGTCGGTTCGAGATGAGTAATGATTGTAAATGATAATCTGAAGGTTTGAAACCCCGAATTTGCATACCATAGTGTTGTATTGAGGGTGAATTGGGACACCATAAATCTCCAAAGTGGCGACTCTGAATCTCAATAAACGAATCCCATTTCGATTGTCCTTTAATTGGAAAAACTCCCTTTTATTATACCCTTCACGGGGTGTGGTGTGTAAAATGGAGGTGTGACAGCTCTGGCGACTCTGCTTTAGACCAAAACCCAGAACTTTTGGTTCAGGATTCAGAATTCGAGCTTAGAATAATTGTTGTGTTTGGCTTTATCTGATTTTGTTATATGATTGGGCTTAAATGTGCAGCTGATGCTTTTTACCGCTTTGATATTGTTTGAATTGTATATATAAACTGTGCCGAAACCCTATCTTCTTACCTCCGGGGATGTGCTTACTGGTTGAGACTCCCTCTTCTGCTAGTGTCATACCTTGAAATAAGAAAGAGGCTCGGAAATGTTACTAAGCCGGCTAGCCTTTTGGTTCCCGGAAAGTAGCTCCTTCCTCAACTCGAGTTGTCCGCTCGGGTACATAGTCTAGAATACATGCCCAGGTTTTGAACCTAGAATAACTTGACTTCATGCTGGATCCCTAGTAGGAACGCTTATCTGCATCATGTGCATTTGACTTAGGGGACCCAACATAGGGGTTGGGTCCGTCTAGGACAGGCAACCTGAAATGAAAAAGACCATCCTGCTACATCCTGTTTGTTTTACGTGTTCATTTGCTTCAGACTTGCATGCTGACCGACTTATAGAAACTGGGAATAATAGAAAATTGAGAAAAATTGAAAAAGAGAGAAATAGCAGTGTGGAGAGCTAAAAAATAACCAATGTCAAAATAGTGTCGAAACTCTG